>APFE030842806.1:472223-547733 GCA_000404065.3 Pinus taeda | reverse complement strand
TTTTTATATTGCAAGTTTGACAGGTCCCACTGACCATTGCTCTAGAAATAATTATTGTAGTTTAAACATAACTTAGTTCTTGGAATCACTGTATTGGTTGTTGTATTGTCAGTGGAAAGTATGTATATATGTTCATTCCACTACATCCCTTATAGTTTTGTAAAAGTTTCCCCCCATTTCATTAACCTTCACCACCACTCTAGATGAGCTAAGGACCAATTCATCACCATTTACATGTGTTATAAGTTTTATTTTCTTAAAACAACATTCTTATTCTTTGTTGTTGGTCCCTATAGAACATTAAACATATGTGAGTTAATGGATTATTTGAAACATCTTATTTAATATTCTTAAATATATTATTAATGAAAAAAAATATTGAAAAGTAATTTTTCATTAACTGATTCATTATTTTGCAATTTTTCCATCGAGCTTTTAGGCACTTATGCACTAGGTAAAAAAAAAGTTATCAAGCTTCCACATTTTGTGGCTCTACATGACACAAATTAACCAATACATATTAGTTAAACTTACATATAGCTCATACATATTAATTTTGTAAATAATTTACAAAGAACTTGCCTTTCCTACTTTTTTGGATTTGCTATCATTGTGTCGATCAATATTTTTGTTACTTGGCCTCTTCTTAGACATTTTTTTATCCATATACAACATGTATCATTCAATAAAAAAACCATTAAATATATTTTGTAAATAAATCACATAATTTGCAGCTAAAAGAGATCTCTAAACCAGTGTGATTATGTGAATAAACAAATTGATGCATTTAAATTAGAAGATGGAACATGCATTTAATTGTTGAGCACTCAGAGCGAAAATTAATTTTTAAAATAATTTTAAATTATGACTGTGTCATATGTAATGATAAAACCACCACCATCACTGTAAAAAATGAAAACATAAAAAATTAAACACAATTTTTCTGTATTTCATGATGCCATTTGTCAGAGGTGCACCTATGCGTTGTATTACAGAAGGTGCACCGATTAATGTAATTTCTTAAACAAAACAAATAAGTTCAACAGGGTTTAAATCTAATTCAATAAGTGGTTCCCCTACTTTACATGTCAAATTTATGATATATAGTGACACAAACCCATTAAATATAAAATTCTTAAAATGAAAATCCGTAATTGTAAAGTAGAGGGAGTTAAACCCTAACATGAAATTTTGTAGTCAATAGTAAAATTAAAATCTTTAAAATGTAGCCTTTTGAGTGAATTAACATACATTTCAAATTCTAATCTTCTAAATAGTTATGATGTTCCAAAGTATTTTTTTGTTCCACAATGCTCACAATATGTCTCTCTTGCAAATCTCTGCCTTGAAATTTTGGTAAAAGTAATGAAATTGTGAATAACTTCTTACTATTTAAAGGACTTTATCAAATTATATTTTGAAAAATCAATTTCCGCTCATTTTTCAATTTGAAAAAAACAAGGTCTCATTTTCTTTTTCACTTTTTCGGAACATCAATATGATTGTTAGTAAAAAGCACGGGTGCACTTACTAGTAACATGCACATAGTAAGATAACTTATCGATGTGGTAAAACTTTTAAATGCATTGATATGGTAGGATTTATTTTTTGTTTTTGAAATCTCATAAACTAGTGAAATTATTATTTTAATGCATCAGTGTAGTGATTATCTAAACATATCAGTGCAGTTATTTTTACAAGAGCACCAATATTCTTGAAAAGTTATTTGAAATTTTATTTTAAGTTAAAATGGCATATTCATCTCAAATTATCCTTTAGTATTCATCAACATGATTTACTGTTGTCTTAATGGGGCCTGACCGAAGTTCAAAAATGTTTTAGCCAAACAAATCCTGAAACTACCGGACGTTTCGGCAAGAGTCCATAGAGTGCGGACTGAGGTCTCACTCAAGGTAGTATGGGAGGGTGCTGGAACCAAGTTTCCACACCCGAGGGATGTATTGATGAGGTCTAGAGAATTCGCAGACTGACCTTTCACACTTGTACTGCTTCATGCAGCTATCCGACCTTCACGTAGCCCTAGTACCAAGCACGAAGAGGTGTTGCCTAGATTCGTTATCCTTAGCATGTTTTTATTATAGATCTGACTCAATTCAGTAGTCTTTATCAATCATTCAATATTTGTAACTAGTGCACGTAAACATAAACCTTAAAGAGATGCATAAAACCATAACATAAGAATAACCATACAGATCTACGAGCAGATGCACAATATTTTAGAAGCACTTATCTTTTATTAATCTTTTGTTCCAGTACAATCCAATTCCACCTTGTGCAATCAGCTATAGGGGTCTGCGCACATAGCTACGGACTCTACCAGGACTTTGCCCACACAGCTGTAGAGCCTACTCTTACTACTACCACCTACAACTCAGACTTACAGATTTAGAGCGAATATCACTTTCAGAACCCCATACACTCAAGATCCTAGCTCAGCTTCCAAAAATTTCCTTTTACACCTAGAGCCTTGCTCTATTTATACATTCCCATGGTATGCGGACCATGGGTAGGTCGACACATTCTATATTAGGTTATAATATTTTAGGAAAACTACCCTTTGACTTGACTCATTACAACTCATGCTCTGCTCACTTCATGGAGCCTTTACCATACAATACCCAAAATTGTGGGCTTTATGCCCCAAAACTGTTATGCGGGGGATCCACTACCAAACAAGCCCCCAACAGAAACATCGTGACTCGTCCCAGGTCACCTGGACGATGGGGCATTCTTTGCTTGGAGTCCATACAACAACCTCTATGCTTCATAGACGCATACCAAACATTCCGTTGTTGTCCGTTGTATCAATTGTGCCCGACCCTCTATTGCACCGTTTCCAGAGGAACCCTCTTTCATTTTCGTATATGTGTCCTGCACCTGGGCCAGCTTCCCCTCGAACGTGGTGGTGACCATGAATGCTTCCTCAAGCCAAGGCTGGATGTGTGCTTTAAGCCCTGCTTCTTTCTAGCGTGCAGTGTCCACCTGTTCGTTTAGAACCTTGGCCTCCCTTATCTTGGCCAATCATTGGGTAAGGATGACCATCTGTGTGGTCCCCTGAACATTGTCATAGGCTTGCTGAAATTCCTGTGCTTCTGTCTCTAACTGCTGTAGCATTGGGTCCTCCTGTAGTGAGGGAGTGTGAAGAGGGACTGGTCCAACAATCCCATGTAGTCTTGTACAACATGATCTCTCTCTTTCAACCCTGATTGAATGGCATGGTGGTGCTGCTCTTTGAGTTCTAGGGGTGTAGAGGATTGTGCCTTTAGTCACAACTCTGCGATCTGCAGGTTCAGTTCCAACTAACCCTTCACGGCCTACTCCTAGGTCCTGTAGACTCCAACTACCAATTGATGAAGCTTTTCCATAGTTGGGAGTGCCGCTAGCATGGCCAACTCCAGAATACTACCACAAGCCTCCTCCACTATCTGTTCTAATCCGTATATTTGGGTGACCATGCTATCGCACTGCAGGCTGAGCTGTTACAAATTTACCTTCTTCTCACTCAAGACATGGGGAGTACGAGCCTCCTTCGCAGAAAGCTCAGCAGTTACCCCATCCTGCAGTTGGTATAGGGCTTCTCTGGGAAGGGCGGCTAAATTCAATCCCTAGCCACTCATGTCACCTTTGCTTCTACTAAGACGATGCTTTTTGGTAACACCAAAGTTTTTATTATGCACCACCATCTGCTTAGCTTCGACTATACCCTCCGCAAGGTGCGGTGTCATCACTCCTCGGGGTCGCACCTGTAATGCCTGTAGCTGCACTGTGAGTGCCCCCAACACAGTTGTCTACTCCATCATCAACTCTTCCAGAGCATCCTTAAAGACATCGTGAACTGGTTAGCTACTGTCAATAAGGTCTCCCTCCACGATCTTCGTTGTCTTTATTTTTTTGGGTGCGAGTGGCTGCTCCCGGATGTGTGGCCTCTTGAGTTGGGTCAATTTTGATGTAAGGTCCATGCATTCCTGTGTCTCCACCTCCCCATGTATGTCCTACTCTATGGATATTTCCTGGCCTTCCTTAGTCTTCTTAGTGGGTGCGGTTGTGGTTTGTGCCATCTGCTCTAGTGCTATTGCCTCACCAACCTTTTGTTGTGTGGCTGCTTCCTGTTCCTGATGCTTTCTTTCCGTCAGCTTCACAATGCACACCTTGGTCTCCCTTTTCCTCTACTACACCGTGATCTTTTCCAGTTCTGCCAAGTCCAGGGCGTGCCACTGCGGAGACCGTGACACCATTACTTCAAAGATTTCATCATCTGTGGCAATGAATGACAACATTTCCCATGCTCAGTCTCGATCCTTACATGCCCAGATATAGAAGTTATTCATATTCGCCTTGATTTTTGTCGTGCCCTATAAAATTTTATATACTGTCAAGGATAAGTGTAGCTTATGGTTGATCCATGTTCGTATGCTCACCTCTATGAATGCCCAAAATACTTTTATCTCCTGAATCCTCATCACATATTTTGTTGCCTAGAGCGAGGTGTACCTCGCGGCCTCGGGTAGGTTCCTCTCAATGGTGGGAAACTGACTAACCCCTAAAAACTCCCCGACAACCAACAAGAAGGATAAGAGTAAACACACATAGTGGAGGATCTTAACCTTCTCCCAGCTTCCCTACATTTTGTAAAAAATTCATCGTAGAGGAACTGCGATCAGTTGAACTTGATCCCCTCTGCAAACTGCTCCACCAATGCAATTACAAATGCTGACACTTCATTTGCATGATATTTCCTCATGAGATTTCTGGCTAGCATCTAGGTGGTGACACACACCCCTCGATCCTTGATGCTTACTATTACATACCCTCGCTTCCTTTTCTCTAGCTTATATTTGGCCTTCATAGCTTCTGCGAGACCCAAGTCACTACTCTTTCCTGAAATGTCTATAGGATTGTTTCCTTTCATGGGCAGCTGCAAAATTCAATGAATTACATCGGTGTGATGGGAATCGGCTCCTCCAGCCAAAGAAACCCATCATGTACTAGACACAGTAGCTGTCGGATGACAAATATTGTGATAGGAACACGGTGGTAGTGGGGTATCCACCACAAATGGAGCAACCCAGCCTTCTCCACACTGTGCAACCGTTTCTGTTGTAGTAATTTCTTTGTGGCCAACTATGGGAACTTCTCACTATTCGTGAGGTCCTAGTCTTCAAACTTTATATTCGGTATCTGTCCTGACATCGGATTGTCAAACATTATTTCATCTTGAAGAAGCAGGGTCTAAAGCGCACACTCCATGGCCTCTAGGTCCTTCAGTATCTTAGAAGTCCCTCTCCACGGGGGAATGTAGGGGGTAACTCTATCGCCAAAGGCACTTTGGAAACATTTTCTGCCTCATCATCCCATGCCTCAATTTGAGCGATCAGAGCTTGCAAAACTTCCTCCTCCTCCACTATTTCAAAGGTGACAACTTTTCCCTTCTCTGTCATTAACAATTTACTAACTCATGGGTTCTATGGTGCTACCTAGAATTGTGCCACTGGCTGCTTGTTTTTTTGTGGCCACGGTGTGCGTGGGGACTTTTGTACTTCTGGTGCAGCTATTGCCTCTGTAGGCTCTTCCTGGGTCCCACAGGGCTCTAGGTTAACTTCCTTGAATCTCACTCTAGTTCTTGCAGCCGACATTGTGTCTACACTAGATTCGCTCAATCGCGTACTCATGAGTGGCAAGGTAGTTGGTGCTCGCTGCTCTGTATGGCTCAAATCTAAAATAACCAAGTGTTGCTTTTAAACTACCCTACGGAATTTTATAGTAACCTTTGGATTTGAGTTTGGCCATTCCCTCCATTTCTGAGTCATCAGTACCTTCTTCGTGGCAGATCATCTCGAATCTAGCTCGTAATTCATGTCTTAATGGCACACTGCTTGCTCCCTTTTGCCTTAAATTAGCCCTCTTGTCATGAACAGTCACCTCAACATTCACCTCCCATCCTACCCATGCAGTAGCATAGCCTCGTATGCGCGACTACGATCACTGTGACAGAATGGCCCTCTGTGGAACCTTCTTTCTACCCATCTCTCCTGCAGACTTGTTTATAGTCCAACACCTTCTTTCAGCTACTTGGAGCGTTGAGATTATGCATCCTACAGATAGTCAAGTGGTCGTACCCGTGGTGTGAGGCTTCGATTTTCCTGCTAGCCTAGGCTACGAGCACCCTTCACATACCCTTGTGTCTGGTAGTGTGCCATGTTCCTTTTTGTATGGTACCCTCCCTTGTTTAGTAAGGTGTGGTTGTAGCCATGATAGCAGGGTCGCAACTCTTTCTAATGTAGTAATAGGGCTAGCTAGACATGACCTCATCCTACTTAGTTTCTTGTGGTCCGCTTGCATGACTTCGATTTCCAGTTTACTGATTTCTTTCTCCAATATCATACTTCTCTTCCTCATCCATGCCCACTCATTATCGAGTTCATGAAGTTTCATGCTTCCTTGCCGAAGGTCTTCTTGCCATTGCCTAATTCCTTTACCCAGGTCCTTGTGTCTTGTCCCTACTGTGGGAGTCATGGTCTGGGGATTCTTCTCTGTCCTCCTAGTTTCCTCTCTTCTTGTCACTATTGAGATCATTTCCATGCTCCGGTTTTTTCTTATGGTCCTATAGGCCCATCGAACTGCTGGTACATGCAGGTCCTAATCCATTCATCCCGCTTGGTAAACTCTATTCATGATTCCATGTAGCCTTGTGAATGCTCTATCATGGAGTATTTGTGGTGTGGATCGCTCTTTCTGCTACTGTGTCGGGTTCAAATTTTTAACCCTTAGCCTGGGATGTGCCTGCCCAGCACATGACTACACCCATTGACACAAGTGGGTGTGCAAACAGCTTTTCCCTAGCTTCCTGCCTCACGTTTGATGCTGGGGACTTCCAAATTGTAAGTGAATCCTTCTTCTACATTCACGCTAGCTGCCAATATTCTTCTGGTGTGTCTGCCACCATTGTGTGGGTGTCGTGCAGAATTTTGCGCACAATTCCCATTCCTTCTCACTGTACCGCTGCTATTTTGGTACCAACCTTTCGACTTTGTCTATTAATTCATCCACACCTATTTCCCCTTCATATGTTGGCAGTTACCTTGCAATTTACTCTCGTTACTTCGTGCAACTGGTTTTCCCAGCATTCTATTTCTTCATCTAAATCCAAATTACAGGAACTGTCACTCTCCCATGAGATTCTCCCATCTTCTGTTGGGTTCACCTAATCCTTGTCTCGTGTCGTTATCTAGTAAATGCAATCTAACTCATCATCACTGTCATCCTCATGCACAGGTTCAGTGTAGCATGCTCCTTCAGCTGGATCTAGTGGAACTACTACGTGTAGGGACTTTTCCTCAAAATTCATTTTCTGCTTCTTTTAGTTGATGACTTCATTCATATCCATGGCCCAGTCTATCCCTAACAATGCAGGGTAAGGGTTATTGTCATCCACAATTTCTATTACCTCAAAGTCCGCTTGCGTGCTTGCACCTTCGATATCCACTGTTACTCCTTGCAATATTCCCATGGGCATGATCTTTTTTTGGTTCGCCATCTGTGGTACCCCTTTCTCTTACATCTGTGTGATCAACGTTAGACAATCAAATGCTTCATGATCAAACTGATAACAATACGAACAACATGTTCTGGTTGGATTCATACAATCACGTGCGTAGTGCTCGGGTGCTTTGCAATTATAATAGATTAATTATCCCTGCCCTCATCCGAGTCCCATTCTTCCTAATCCTTGACCTCACCCTTGAAATCCACTGTGTGCTATTGTTGTGGCTGGATATTTACCTTACGCCTTGATCTACACCCTGTAGGTAGGTGTTCAATCCATCAACAATTCATAACTTCAACAGTTTTGCTCATCGTGGCCCACTGATCTACAGAAATTACAAAATAGTTGTTGTGGATTATGCATGTGCTTTTGCAATAGGTAACAGTTGTTTGTCGTGTGCTTTCCTCCCACCTAATTGATCACACACCAGAGCATGGGTGCCACACTTGGGCCCACCTGTGCCTCTGGTCTCAATGGCATTGGTCCCCTTCCCACCAAATAATTCGCGAATACTGAACAGTGATCCTTGTCATGGCCCTGGCCTTTACATTTTATGCACCACACCTCTTCGCTCACTTCTAGCTGGGGCGCTCTATCCTACTTCAAACTCTACATCTCCAAGCATAGGTTTTGTAGTTGCCCGTGGATTTGTTGAACTCCTAACCCCAGATCCTGTATCATTATTTCATGCAACCTCATCGCCATTTCTAATGCTTCCACCTTGGTTGAGAGCTTCTGCTATGATAGAACTGTCCTCAGTTGTGGTGTTAAAGACGCCACAAACCACACATGGTGTTGCGCATCCATCAATGTCATATTAGCCTCCCAAATTGTACTTTTCAGCCTCTGATCTAGATCCCAGGGGGTTTCACCTGGAAGCATCACGATCTCCTTAAATCTGATGATCAACTCTGCTTCTAATTTCGGCTGGCTAAATTCTTTGTTGAGCACGTTCTAGATCTCCGCTATTCCTGCATTTGGATAATCATTCGAGTGCTTAATATACCATGTTAGTGCGCAATCCTGCAGTGCACTTACCAGTGTGGCCTTCTTAATGTTTTCATCTGTGACTGCATGAGCTTCCCACACTACTCTTACCACAAACCAGAACTGATCTGGGTCTTCATTCCCTACTCCTTTGAATACGGGTAGCTTGATCGCACTTTCCATGCTAAACTGCGGGTTTGGTGGAGGTGGGATGGTTGAAGATGGAGGTGAAGTAGGTGAAGTGGGTGATGGCATAAGTGGAGGTGATAGCTGTGGAAGGCACTACCTTATCATACTGACTGCACTTCTTGGGGAAACCCAAGAGCACTCTTCCTCGCTCTCTCACAAAGGTGAAATTAAAGGACTGTTCCCTAACCCTTTGATCCCTTTGTAGCCTTTTCCACTCCCCGTTGCTCCACTCATTAATGTATTCACATAACCCACTTTTCACATAACATCATCTTAATCCAGGTATTCAGGGATTCTATGTACCTACCTCGTAGTCCCATGAGGAAATGGCATTTTTCTTTGTTATAACTCATAGTTGTGTCTATTGGAAATTCAGTGATAAACCCTCGTATTATCTGGTCGAGCCAATGGTCTATGGCCTGCGCGATCTTATTTTCTAATGCCTCTAGTCTGCGCACTGACTCTGGGGTCCACACTATCGGTTGATCAAGCTTGCACCTTCCTTGGCTTTTGACTAGCTTCGCAATCCAATCATACAACTCTGAAGAGAAGGCTGCAAAGACGATCTCATGGATTTCCCTATATATGTAGCGATCCAACCACCTCTTCTCAGATATCTGCACGATTTTATTTTCCTGTATTACGAAATCCTGAAGCTTTTGATCCAACCAATTTTGAATTTCCTTCTTCATCGGGTTCCAATGTTCTGACATCAGACATCCCTTAGGCAGATCTCGGTCCTAGAAATGAAACCATTTGTTGGCTTATTGGGGTCTGACCCAGGTTTAGAAATCTTTTAGCCAAAAAAATCTCAAAACTACCAGCCCTTTCGCCAAGAGTCCATAGAGCGCAAACTGATGTCTCACACAAGGTACTATGGAAGGGTACTAGAGCTAGGTTTTCGCACCCTAGGGATGTCTTGATGAGGTTTGGAGAGTTCGCAGACCGATCTTTCGGACATGTACTGCTTCGCACAACTATCTGAACTTCACATAGCCCTAATATCGAGCACGAAGAGGTGTTGTCTAGGTCCCTTATCCTTAGTATGTTTTTATTATAGATCTTATTTAATTCAGTAGTCTTTATCAATCATTCAATATTTGTAACTAGTGCGCGCAAACATAAACCTTAAAGAGATGCATAAAATGATAAAAGAATAATAATCACATGGATCTACGAGCAGATGCATAATATTTCAGAAACACTTCTTTTATTAATTTTTTGTTCTAGTACATTCCAATTCCACCCTGTGCACTCAGCTGAAGGGGTCCATGCACACACCTATGGACTCTACCAGGACTCTGCGCACACATCTGCAGATCTTACTCTTACTACAACCACCTACGACTCAAAATTACAGACTCAGAGTGAATATCACTTCTAGAACCCCATACACTTAAGATCGTAGCTCAACTTCCCAAAACCGCCTTCTACACCCAGAGCCTTACTCTATTTATACATTCCCATGGTCTGCAGACCATGGGTAGAATGACACATTGTATATTAGATTACAATCTTTTAGGGCAGACTACCCTTTGACTTGACTCATTACAACTCATGCTCCACGCACTTAGTGGAGCCTTTACAATACCAATACTCAAAATTGTGGGCTTTAAGCCCCAAAACCATTATGCAGGGAATCCACTGCCCAACAATTATAATATTTCACAGTATACATTTTCCACTTAAAGTCACATTATTAAAAAGTAGTTTGAAAACCATATTGAAATTCAGATTACGATATGGTTCTCGAAATTAATTTCTATCATGTACACAAAAAGTTTTTTATGATTTCGCTAAAATGAAAGGAGAAAATATTATAATATCAAATGGCCAATTATTCAAATTCTAGATCATTCCATATTGCTCAATTTCCTCCGCAAAGCTATCCCTTTCCATCTCCATCAAGTTTATATTTTATTTAAATTTAAATTTTGTAATTAAATTTATTTTTTATCCATGTCAATTTGAATGAAAATGTATCTAAATTTGCAGGATCCTAATTCAAAATCGAGTTTAGATGCAAAAAATATCCCACCAGTTCAAAATTGTCAGAAGCTCCTATTAGGAGTAGTATAGAATAAGAAGTTGGTAAATGAAAATGGACAACTTCTTTACCTTGGAAATTGTAACATACCATCTTCTAGCCACAATCCTGTGTTAGTGATTGTAACAATTGTTTGGTATAATGTAATTTAAACAAACCAATTGCATTGTGCTTACTAATATAATTGATGTGCTAATGTTCAATATTTTTGAAATTAGGATTTTAGGAATGTTGAGTGACCCACCTACCATATTTGGGTGCATCCGACCACAATGTAAAATTGAGAGAAGGTTGCATTAAGAGAAAAAATCGAAGAAGAAGCATGCCAAGAATGGTTGAATCAACATCCTATTCAATTCCCACTACCTGAAGATTCACCAATTAGGAATAACTACGACAACAATAGTTCTTCATCAAAAGTTAGAAATGGAGTCAATCAAATAGAGGTTGGTATAGATGATTACTTATGGGATACAAATTCCATGGAGAAAATGTTTTTAGATGAATCCCAGAATGATGACTTATGGAATGATGCTCATATCACTGATAATTTGTTTGAAAGCCTAAAATTCCACCATCCCTCTCTTTGGACCTAGTGAATAGTCAAAATTTACCCAGCTCAAGACAAGGATGTTACTATACAATTTGACAACAAAGTTTGGCATGTTGAATGCATGTTTCTCCACAATATTGAGGTAATTGACCATGATCAATTCCCTTATATTTTGAGAAATATTGTCACGCAATAAACATTAAAAATGGTTGATTTTATGAGCATTAAATATTTACATTGTACGTTTATATTTCCTAGTAACTGCATGTTATTCGAATAGGAGGTTCTTCTAAGTGACAATGTATTTCTTGATAACTACAAAGAGTCAAAGAAGTTATTAAAAATGTTTCATGTTGAGTACATATCATATCATCTTTGTATGAATGATTGTATTATATATAGATGAGAATATGTAGACAAAGAGATATTTATGAAATTTGGGCATGAAAGGTACCATAAATAAATAAAAAAGGTAAGATATTGAGGCACATGCCTATAATCCCAAGTATTCAAAGGATCTTTCATTGAAAATAATTAGCTATGTTGTAGGGATAGCATGCCTCACACAAAAATGATTCGAGAGTTATGTAAATCCCATCAAATTCAATAACCATGAGACATATAGAGGATACATGGTCTGAAACTTTCAAGGATGAAGTACAAAGTCTACGACTTAACATAGCCATGGATGGCATCAACTTATATTCGCTCCAAAACACCAAAATATTCTGTTTGGCCTATAGTAGTCATCAATAACAATACGCCCAATGGTTGTATGTGAAGAATGAAAATCTTATGTTAGCTCTCATAGTCCCTGGTAGAGCACAAATGAAGAATATGGATGTCTACTTACAACCATTGGTAGATGAATTGAAGGAATTATGGGAAGGGATAAATGTATACGGTGTATGAAGACCCATCGTAAAAGAGTGTTTTTTTTATGTTGTATGGGATATGTGCTTACACCACACATGATTATCTAGCCTTGAGATTTTTTGTGGTAAATTACATGTTTAGTTATTTGTTTCACATATTAATTTAATTTGTTGCAATTCTTTTGATCTTCATGATCACTAATGTGCCTTATACAATAATTTCACATGTCTTGTAACAAAAAGGTATCATGGATGTCGATGTTGTGGACCTTCTCTGAAGGCTAGGTGGTTCAACCACCTATGAAAGCTAGTGTATGGCTACTTTAGGGAATTCCTCCTAGAAGAACACCCTTACAGAAGAGAAACATCCACTTTAAATGGTAAAAGAAGATAACCCAAAGGCTTGCAATAATGATACTGGCTGAATGGCTTAGAGCATTGAGAGAGAGAATGAAAAGGATATTAAAAAAATGTTTGATTAAAATGGGGAGCTTATGTTCGATGATACATAATTATTAGAGTACATCTATGTTGAGAAGTTCCCCATTGGGATGAAAATCAAATCTATCTTTTATGAGCTCCCATATTGGCATCATCTTAAGGTTTCCCGCTTACTAGATCCCATGCATATATTTAAAAATGTTTCATCTTATTTATGTATGCACATACCATTGAACAAAAGTGACACATTGACTATTAGATGACATATTATTGCTTCAAAAAATAAAAATAAACATTAGCGAAGACAAGAAAGTAGAGAAAAGGCTTATCCATCTTGGTATTCCATTGAAGGTGATGTTCCATGGATTTTAAAGAAAGATGATATTTCTTTGCTAAAGGAAGTTATAATGGGTGTGAGCATGCCTTATTTATATGGGTATTCACTACAAAACTTCTTTAGTACTATGGAAAGTATGACAGAGGTTAGTCCCTCTTGGTATTTAAAAGAAGGCGATATTCGATGGATTTGAAAGAAAGATGACATTTCTTTGGTAAGTGAAGCTGTAATGGGTGTGAGGGTGACTTATTTATATGGGTTTTCACTATGAAGCATCCTTAGTACCATGGAAGAACATTTTTCAGTGTTGAAATTGCATGACCATTTCAACCTTGTAAGAGCATGCATGTCAAAAACATGATTTTATTATTATTATTATTATTTTTAAGTCATGGGATAATATATAATTAATTTTTGTATGTGTTTAATTTGCAATGTCATTATCCTCTGCTCATGCATGGGTGTGTGAACCATGAATCCGAGCAAGGCCTATGACAAGCCACATCTAATGTATTTGCATTTGTACGTTGAATCACATCAAAGGAGATTCGTATTGCAAGCATTCCATGGTGGCATGAAGAGATAGTTGAGATTGTTTGTATGTTTGATAAGGAACTACTAACGAGTTTCAAAGGCTTGTAGGTTCATCTTCTAATTCATGTGGTATATGAGGTTGAATTAGTTAGGATGGCTTCTTGTCATTGGATGTGATTCTTGGGGAGGTACATGAAGAAATTTAAATGTTTTGTTCTACAAAGGGAAAAACCCGAAGGGTCTATGGTAGATGGGTACATATCATATGAGTCTTTATATTATTAGAGTGAGTACATCAAGCTGATCAACAACATTCTAGGCGTAGTGATTTGGGACAACAAAAGGGATGAAGAAAAGAAATAAGGGTGACTTATCATCTGTCAAAGTTCTACATAGTAACTATTCACACTGAACTTCAAAATGTATATTTTGATATCATATGTACTATATATGTTAGTTTTATTTCATAAAAAAATTAAAAAAATTGAAGCCATCAACAAATTAATTATTTACAATTCATAAGTGACACAACTGTGGGTCGCATTGTATGAACATAAGAGGAGGAATGGGATCATGATAACAAATAATTTATACAGTCGAATTGTAGAATCATTTCTTATCATAATCATTTTAAAGAAAATATGCCAATGATAGGCCTTAACAGTTGGGTTGTTCACCAAGTAAGAGAGAAATATGGTGCATCTGGTTGTTACTTCCATGTTGAACAGGATGAGTTAAACATATGGATCACGTGAAAAAACTTTGTAATAATCTCTTTCTGTACATTTTTAACTTCATAATGATCCTTTGAATTGTAACATATATATTTAATATTTTAATTATGTTTAGGTTATTAGACACATGACACTGTGATTTTTCACCTTCTAATAGGTGAATTTTCCCCATCTATGTGGGCATATGGACATCATTTTCATACGAAGGATGTCGATTATGGATGCATGAAACAAGACTATGGAGTGGAAGTAAATTCCAAGAAATCTAGTTGTGTTAACCAATGCAATGAAAACCTAACACGAGGGACATTAGGTTATGTCAAAAAGATACAAGAGATCACTGAAGTGGAATTCTCCTCATTCGAATGTTATTTTTGGCTACAATTGGTGGGATCCTATGATTATAATAACGTAGAGGAATATTGAGATAGTGGATTGATATGTATCAAGTCTAGAAAGATGTGGCATGAACCTAGGGAGCCTTATGTTTCCCCAAAACACTTCAACTAGGTGTGTTTTTATCCAAATTTGTTTGATAGGGATTGATGGTTTATACTAAGACACAACCCTAGATCAAAACATATTTTTGACAACAACAATGTTGTTATGCGAGCGAGGAAGGTAATCCAGACGATGGCAATGGAGAGTGATATGTACTTGTGTTATTTCATCATTTATACTATTGTTGTATGCTTTTGTTTTCTTTATTTCACTAATTATATTTTTTTTATTTATCTTATTGCCATTTTATATATTTGGTAAGATTCACAAATGTTTTTACACTATTTTTTTTAGTGTAAATATCTATACACTTGAAAATAACTATTTCTAATTGTCTTGTTTATAATTTTAAAATTAAAATTTTAACATGCTTGTTTAATTCTAATTTTGTGATAAATTCAATTTGGATTTTGTGATAATTTGTTTTTCAATTAGTTTGTTGTTAGTTTACATAATTTTATCATTACTTTTAGAAATATTTAAATAATGCCCCCACTAAAACCACAATTAATGAAGTAATTTAAAATTTTGAGAGTGATCAACTTACGAAATAATAGCAAAAACAAAAAATATAGGAATATTTTCATCCATAAAATTATAGGGCCTATAGAATGCTTATGATTGGAGATCATAACTTTTTTATAGTAGCAATTTTTAGGGTAGAAGAGTCTAATAAAAAAGATTAAATAGTACAATGGAAAATAACATTTACTCATATATAATTGTTTTTTGAAAAATAATTTAGTTATAATGAATATGTATGTAGTATCCATAAAATAAAAAAAATATTTATGGTAACTTTACAATTATAGTTTCAACCATATTAAACTTTCTAATCTTTAAAAATGTCTTTGCATTTTTTATTTAAAGTAAGACTTTTTGCATGTAATTTCATATCAAAATTTTGATATAAGTTCACTAATATATAATATACAATAAATATATATAATTTCATAAAAATAAACATCATGATGACAACCATCTCACAAACATAAACATCATATAAAATGCACATTCAAATCCACTAATATCATCTAACTATATACACCTCTAGCGCATACAAATGTCACTAGCTAACATAGAAATCGAATAAGTTAACATGTCATGATCATCGTGATGACATCTAACAATATTTCATGCAAATATATTGTTTTTTAATTAATATTGTTGGCATTATATATAATTGGTAACATACTAAATTTACGTTTGAATTCGTAATAATTGTTATAAATATTAAATTTAAATTTCTCGAAACTCTCATAGCTTTAGTGATAACTTAAATTTTATTAAAATAAAATGTTTAAAGTTATACTACGTCTGAAATAATTATAAAAAATTATGACTTATGTATTTTAAATTTAACAACAGATTGAACTTTATAAACTTAAAATATTATTTTATATTTTCCAAATAAATATGATTGATAATAGTTTATTGATTTCATTTTCTTATATGTAAATTTAAACATTTAAACATGTTATAATATATGTTTTGAAAATTAATTGCAAAGATAAGTTAGATATTGTCTAACTCTTGTATTATAAGTATAATAAGTATAGGTCACAACTTTATGATTTATATGCTTGACTATGAGCAGAAAGGTAGTTTTGTTTAGAGGTTTGTAACATTTAATTGTGTGTAAAATTGATTTTGTTTTGAAGTGACTATTTCCTAGACATGTTTTATAAACATTTTTTTTTTCCATCTTTTCTATAAGTAGGGATTATGTTGCTCATAACCCTTGCTTGAATAAGAATTTAGTTAGAATAAATATATATGAAATATCTATGCAATAGAATAATATATATGGTAATTTTACAATTATAGTTTCAACCATATTAAACTTTTTAATTCATAAAATATCTTTGCATTTTCTATTTAAGGTAAATCATTTTGCATGTAATTACATGCATAAAATTTTAATATTAGTTCACCAATACATAATCTATAATAAATATCATTTCATAAAAATAAACATCATGATGATAACCATATAATAAACATAAAAATCATCTAAAATACACATTTAAATTTCCTAACATCATCTAATTATATGCACATCTAACACATTATGACCATCATTAGCTAGCACACAAATCTAATAATCGAACAGGGTATCATCATCATGATTACATCTAAAAAACACAAGAATTGTCTGACATAATCACCACACACATCCTCAAATATACATCTCATGTCAAATAACTACTGATAACATACACATCTATTTGCAAGCACGTGAAATGAAAAAATCTAACATGACCTTACAATATACACATCCACACCCACATATAAATTAAGTGCATCAACATGAATAAAAAGAGAACCACATATATATACAAACGAGTCAAATAACTGTTATAAAATATTTGGTACAACAGTACTAGTGGATGCCTTGTCTATTGTACAAGACAATGGAAGGTTGACTACCTCAATATTTGTTGTAGGAGGTGGAGGAGGAGGTCATTGGCTTGCTATCTAAGTAGAATACACACAAGTCAAATATTTGCTATAAAATATCTAGTGCAACAGTACTAGTGGAAGCCTCATTTGTTGCAAAAGATGATGGATGGTTGACTATCTCAATATCTGTTGTAGGAGGTGGAGGAGGAGGTCGTTGGTTTGCTCTCTCAGGAGAAACAAGGAGTGGGTGAGGTGAAGGAGAAGGAGGAGGAGGAGGAGGTGGTGTACTACCAGATGGATCACAGCCCTGATCATCATTCGATAGGGTAGTACTAGGTGAAAATTGTGTATATTCATGGCCAACCCTCCTCGTTGCAAGTAGCCTGGTAGCTCTGACCATATGACACATAAGGCTCATCATATCACGTGAAAATCCTCTCTAGAGCTCTAGGAGCCTAGGATCTACCCCGATGTCTCAACTGGTTGAAGGGTTGACTCCCTCCTTAACCAAAAGTGTAGAGAGTAGGTCCCCCAACTCCGACCTGAATATAATATCATACCTATGTGACAGCATTCCTGTTGGTATTTGCATCAGAGGATTTTCCTCACCCATTGTGTCCTTAGCCATCTCCACAACTACATTTAGTGCGGGAGGAGGCATGTCCCCAATGAATGTACCAATATCTACAAAAAATATAGTACACCACAATAATTAGACAATTTCATTAAATAATTTAATGAAACAATTTAAAAAATTTGTTAGAATAAATTCTATTATAATTAATTAATATAATAAAATGAAACTATATTAATTTAAAGAAAAAAATAATATCACCTCTATCCTCTGCTAGCTCATCCCATGTGAAGGGGATATTAGGACACTATCGCAAATATATCCCCGCGTAAAGACATGGCACGATGACGAACATGTGGTTGACCTCACTAGCTAATAGCCCTGGGATGTTTGTGGAAATCCTGGCCAGATACTCTGGCTAGCCCCTATTTGGCATAAGCATGCCCCACATGTGCATCCATACCTCAATCATCGACCAAGGAGCATGATAGTCAACAGTAGGCCTCATCTCTGGAAACCTCTCAAAAAACTAAAAAAAGTAGATCTAAAGAAAAGGGCAATTTTGACCTTGCAATTATGATAGCACAACATCTACCTAAAGCTATACAAAACTGCCACAAAAAAAAATGTCATAACATATGGTACATCATGGTCTCTACACCAAAAGAATCAACATAAAATAAAATAGGGAAAGTAATGCACTACTCTTAAATAGTAGAGTGTTAAATGGTAGTCACTACTAGTGAGAGGCACCTAACCTCCTTTGCACTTAAATAAGAGATTCGTAGTTGTCCAAGAGACACTTAAAAATCTACTGGGGAAACTATGTGATCCTGATAATATCTTTGAGAGTATATAAATTGACTCTATGCTGCAACCACGAGGGTTTCACTCAATGAACCTCTGACATATCATGTGCGTTCATGGCATATTAAACAATACACTTAATTTGGCTACATATTGGGAAATACCTCTAAAAAACAAATTATTTAACCCCCTACCAATACTAACCCAATACACCTTCCCAATTTTTAAAACCCCTAGTTTCAATAGATATTATAGATATCCATTTATCATTAACATGTGTTTTGCCCCTTTATATTTTTTCATTAAATTTAAGCTTCATTTTTTAAACCTATCAATATAAAAAACCTTTACCCCCTATATATCCCCCAACATATTATGCGATTTCTTCCTCAATATATATCCCCCAATATGAACCCATGTGGTATGGTATTGCTCCCCTAGTGAAGCCCCCATGGCTGCAACACTATGGGGGAAATATGTGAATTAGGGAAAATCCTCCCCTCTCTAGGATAGGCCAATGATAAAATATGTGTCTTCCTTAGTGGGTTCTTACCACATGTGAGGACTAACATGGAAAGCTTACCAATCCACATCCCACCGATAGGCTAGCTATAACAACAACCCAGAGTACCCTTCAAGAATGTATTCTCCTAATAGTAATTAAAGAGGCCTACATTCCTTAAGATGCTTGGGATCACTACGATCATATGGTGAGGGTACAAATCTTTCTCCCTCTCTCATGCTCCCCACTGTTGTACCACATTGTATTTATTAGTCAACCCTTTGACATTTATGCATCATTGACATATAAAATACGTCAGCCTCATACAGAAAACATAAAAAAATTATTAAATGAGAATTTTTTTTATAAATGTGGACATATAATTTTCAACTAAAAAAAATCAACCTTGGTGCGCCAAAGAAAAAGGAATGCACCGAACATGGTGCATACATCGAATTGACACAACCCTTTCAGTGCATATACATACACATCATTAGTTATTTTTTGTTTTTTAATGTGGTGCATTGACATAACATTTCACAGCAGTGTGTTGATTTTACTATTGAGAATGTCTTTCAGCTAAATCAGATCATTAGTTGTTGTTCAACATTTCGAACCATCTAATGCGGTTCATCCTGAAGACAAAGATGAAACAACCCATCTAACATTAAATATAAATAACAGAGATGCATCATGTTTCTGGAAATAAATGTTAGAAAATAAGATTAATAAAATATATATTTATTAAGTTTAAATGAAGATTAGGATAAAGTAATGTTCAAAATATTATCTAATAAAAATATAAAATAAAAAATAGAAAAAATAAAGAGAAATAAGAATCAAAACATTATTATATTAATATGAGATAAGTCGAGAAAAATGAAATAATTAAAATACTAAGAGAAAATATTATTTATATCATTTTACCATTAAATTTAAATACTATATCATAATAATTAAGAAACTAATTTTTATTAACAAGAAGGACACTTAGGAAAACATATCAGAACTAAAAGTCATTTTTTATAAATAATATTATAGCATGAATATATAAGAAATAAATAAACGAAAAAAATAGGCCATTATTATAACTACAAATATTATTAAAAATATGAAAGGAGTAACAATTTGACTCTATGTAATAAATAAATAATAATGAAAGAGACAAAACAATCAAGAAGAAAATATAATTTTTAAGCTATTATTATATATTTCTTTAATATCTTAAACATATACTCAAAAACAAATAAAAGGAACATAATATTTATATCATTATAAAATAAAATTTACTATTATATGTTATTATATATGTAGAACATATAAAGGTAAGAGAAAAAAAATTCAAAGTTATTAAATAGATAAATTGAATATAAATAAAATATTTTATCTATATATATATATCTGTGTGGAAGAATAAAAAGAGAAATTATCATGAAGAGAGGGTAGGAATCCGACTCTTACTTAATTTCCAACCATAATCTGTGTTAAGATTCTTCGTTTGTTTCTCAATTTCAATGATCTCTCGTAACATCCTATGATGTAAGTGAACAATGTTAGCAATGACTAGAGAATCCTCAATGCAAAAATGGTGCTTAGTTTTCTCTGCATGTTTAGCTACAACTAAGAAGCAGGAAGGCATGTGTTTAATGTATGTCGCATGCTCTTGAATTCTTTGATTTTACATCTGCATACTGCATCGAAATGTTCATGTTAATGAATGCACCGAGCTATAATTTTTTAATATTATACAGTGTGTTTGGTAAAAATAAGCACACTGAAAAGTTATGTTTACCCCACACACACACACACACACTATATATATATATATATATATATATTTGTGTGTGTTAAAATAAATAATAATAATAATTATTATTATGGTGGTGCATCCACAAATGTAACTTCTCAGTGCGATGATCTTACACACTAGTTAATGGTGCTTTCTATCTGTTACGAGATGCACAAACATAAAATTCAAAACTTTTAGGGTGATGCATCGTGGAACTTCATGGCCTGATGCATTTCCATTTACCAAACGCACTGCATAATATTTAAAAATTGTAGTGCATTAACTTTATGGACTAGTTTTGAGGTGCACCCTATAAATTTGCAAGGTGCACTATAAAAGTGCAAGCTGAACTTATCAAACGCACACGGAGAAAACAAAACAAAACTACTGATTTTTTTTCTTAATTTTCAATTCTATTCTACTGAAAATTTAAGTTAGCGAAAAACATAGACATTGACTTGATATTTTTTCACTGTGTAGGCATGATTGAATTGTAATAAAAAATCAAATTTGAGCACAATTTGACAAAATTTGAAGGAATGCAGTGAGCACCTGACGAGAGGATGAAAAGCAAGGGAAGCGCCAATCGTGGGGCACTCCATAGAGGAAAAAGTAGCACTAGTGCTTGACAGATGCATAGTATGACAAATGGTAAAGATGAATTTTTAAGGTGGGTAAGTTTTTTTTTATTAAACCCTATTTTAATGTGCTTGAGTAAGCAACTCACTGGTTCTATTATGTACGAAGTGCACTGCCATTTTTTAAATTAGAAACCTTGTCATATTGCCCCATGTTATTTATGCACCGGGGAATTTCAAAACAAGAATAACAACAATGCTTCATGGGAGTATAAGACCAAAATGGCAAAGATGAATTTTAGGACTTTTTTTTTTTAAAATTTAACCCTTCTCTAATGCTATCGAGTACTATATGCACCAATTCTCCATATTCACATAGCACACCATTATTTCTAAATTAAAAGCCCTACAATAGTGCAACATGTTGCATACACACCGAGGCATTTGTAATAGGTCATAGAATCAAGGCTTCGTGGGATTATAGCAATGGAATGGTAAAATTTAATTTTACGATTAGCATTTTTTATTTAAATTTAACACTAATGTGGTGTGACAAGTACTATATGCACTGGTGCTCCAAATTTACCTAGTGCACCATTATTTTTTATTGAAAAGAATGACCCTCAAATTATGCACCATTGTCTAATAAGAACCAGGATGTACAATTCCATTAACGGCACCGATGTCTATCATATGAGTAGCACATCAATTTTTTTAAATTTAAAACCTCACCATGGTACACCATGTTTCTTACACATCTAGCCATTTTTATAAAGGGAAAGCACTTGTGATTTATGTTAGTATAGAACTGAAATGGTGAAAGAATTTGACGGCTAACATTTTTTTATAGATTTAACCATTTTCCACTTCTATCGAATAGTATACACCCTGGTGCACCTTATATATGTAGCACATTGTTGTTTTTATCTGTATGAAAAATAACCTTGCCACGGTGCACCCTTTTCTATTAAGCATCAAGGCCTATCCTTCAATTAATGACACCAATATGTACAATAGAAGAAGCACATTGCTATTTTTAAATTGAAAGCCCCACAATGGTACACCATATTGTTTATGCACTAGGGTGTTTGTATACAATTTTAGCACCGAGGCGTGTTGAGTGTATAACAACCGGCTGGGAAAAATGAACTTTATGCCCGACATTTTTTAAAATTTAACCCTTTCCTAGTGCTATCGAGTAGTATACGCACGAGTGTGCCTTATCTAATTTGCACATTATTATTCTTTTGTTGCTAAAAAAAGTAACTTTGTCAAAGTACATCATATGATTTAAGCACTAATACATATAATTATAGTAACACACTATTGTATTAGTGTATTATACACACACTATTAAAAAACATTTGCTTGCCCAACTTTGCTAGTCACCTCCATTACAAAAATATTTTTGGGCTATTTTTATAGGGGTTTCCACCGAAACCTCCACTAGAGGGTCTTTTCCTTGTAGTGATATGACCCCTAGTTGATAGATTAAATCATTGTGTAATTAGACTTTACCTGTAATGATATGAAGACACACAAAAATGCCATCAAAAACCAGGTAAAAAAAGAAAAATCATAGTTCTAGAAAGAAAGATGTTTTATTGTTATTAAGAGAAAATTGATTTAGTTATAAATCAACAAGGTAAAAGGAATCCCTAGAGGGGTGTGATAATTAACAAAAACATCATCTAAGAGGGTTTATAGGTACATAAGTGTTCTAGTACCTTAGAGAGGTGCAACCCAAGAGGGATGCAGAGCATGAAATATAATTATTATTGGAATTTCCGTTGCCAAATAGTTGGATGTATATAAAATCCATTATCGAAGCAGGTAGTTGTAGAAAGCACTAAAGTAGGATTTCAATTAAGTATGTAACCTTGTGGGTTCCTTATCATAATTATTTTAGAAAAGGATGTGACATGGTGAATTCCATTAATTATAGAGTGTTAGACAAGATTATCCTCAAGAGTAGGTATCCCCTACCTAGGATTGATGATCTATTAAATCAATTGAAAAAAATAAGAAGGAAAAATTCACCAAGAATGCATTCGAATTAGGCTATCACTAAGTTGGAGTTAACGAATAAGACAAGTGGAAGACCAAGACCATCTTCAAAACTATACAATTTTAGGTCCCTATAATACTAGTCTAGTGGCTTATTGTTATTGTTATTATAGCCCCTTCATTGTTATTATTATTCCCATGTAGTCCCCATATTGTTCTTATTGTTCGCCATAGAAACCCACTATATTTATTGTTGTTCCATTACATTATTATTGTTTTGTTGACCTTGATTATATTGTGACCCCTTAGACTCCTCTATATAGAAAGGAGATTTTTCATTTGAGTCATCGAATAATTGGTCATTCTTGTAATGTAAAGGAGGTTTGCCCCTAAAAGATGATAATTTCTAAGTCATTGACCTATCTTGTCTTATATTTTGTAAGCTAGTTGGATAATATTTGGTATCAGAGCTTGAGATTCTAGGGTTTTTCTTCTTCAAACAAGTCACCTTGGCATTTTCACTCTAACGTTTTTTCTCCGAAGCCTTAGAAGCTGAAATTTTTACCACATGGATATAAAATATCTATGAACACCATATAAGAATTTAAGATCATATTTTGCTAAATTTTCGAAGATATGATCCGGGGAAGTTAGGGTTTTTGTAGGCTCCAAAATTCAGTATCAAACAACTACCTAGGGAAAACCATCATTACTTTCGTTTCAGGAATTAGATTTGGAATCTGTAAAACATGGACAAAATTGAATGAACTATATTATTTCGTGTACCAATTTTAGGGCCGAAGGTCAAAATAGTGACACGTGGAACTTCATACAAGTTCGGTCTCCTCAACTAGTCTATAATTAGGTCATCATTTGAGATCAAGCATAACTCTTTCTTGAACACTCCAATATTGGTATGACTTATGGGGTTGGAAAGAAGACTCTGAGGGCTACCACAAGATGAAATTTCAGACCTTGGAGATCCAAAATTATAGGTATACAATAGATTCAATATTGAGCTCCTACAAAGCAAGAAAAATGTGTGTATTTTTACAAATTTACATAAGTTTTGTTTGAAAAATTATTTTGAAGTGATTCAAAGGGAATAGTGAAGAATTAGTATCATTAATTTATGCCTCAAATAAATAAAATGGAAACACATAGTAAGCAATACAAAAGCTCTACTATGACGCATGAAGAAGAGGAAGAAATGCAACATGATATATTGAAATTACAAGACCAACTGAAACAAATTTCACTTTCACAGAAAGTAACATAAGCTAATATGGATGGTTTCATGAATGGCATGGAAGCTAATATTGATGGTATAGAAGCAAAACTGAAACAAAACATGGAATATTTGAAGAAAGATATGGAAGGTTTGAAGGAAGGTTTAACAAAGTTTCTACAGTAACTGCTTCCTAATGGCGAAAATATAGTAGAGGAAACTCATGATGAGAACAAAAGAAATGTTAATCATGATTTCATAGACTCTAACATTGGACTGAGCACCCACCATATTCCAAATATCAATATGAGGAATTTTGATGGAAAGGATCCCGTAACATGGATACTACGGATGGAGTAATATTTTAATCTCCATAATGTGCAAAACACACAAATGGTATGCACTACAACTTTATATTTAGAACCAAATCAACTTATATGGTATCAATGGCTTTTCTCTCATAAAAAAATTGTCACTTTGTCAAATTTTACAGAGGAAATGATGGTGCATTATGAGGATACAAAGAGCAACACGTTCTTTAGACAATTGATAAATCTCAAACAAAAGGGTTCAATGGTGGAGTACATTAAGGACCTTCAAATATTGAATATAAGGGTAAATGGCATTCAAGAGGAAAATAGGATTGATGTCTTCATAGGCAATTTAAAGAATAACATCCAACATGAGGTTCACCTTTTGGAACCTGATTGATTTGAGAAGGCATTCAGGTTGGTAAGAAAAATTGAAAGAAAAATTATGGCAACAAGGAAGCCTACCACTCAAAAACATAAATATGGAAGTGTTGTTACTACTATCCTTCCACAACCTACAAGGTTGACACCACAAAAATTGGAATAGAAAAGAGAAAAAGGGCTTTGTTATAGTTGTGATAAACAATACACTAAAGGTCATAAGTGCATGGAGAAGAAATTATTTTACATATATTTTGAAGAGGGGGAATAAAAGGAACAAGAAACTTCAAAAACAAAGGATATACACCAAGAAAAAACCCTAGAGAAACAAGAAATGAATCTGACAATATCTTGTAATTCATTGGCATGAATTACCACTCCTCAAAGTCTTAAGATATAAGGACATATAAAGAATAAAAAGGTAATAGTGTTGATTGATTCAGGTAGTACCCATAATTTTGTTCATTGTAAGATAGCCAAGGAATTGAATTGCTTCATATATCCAACACCAGAGTGCCAAGTGATGGTTTCAAATGGAGGAACTATAAATTTCTCTAAGATGTGCCATAATATCAAGCTAACCATGGGGGAATATGTATTGAATAGTCCAATGGTTTCCATTCCAATAGGGGGAGTTGATGTTGTGCTAGGATTCCAATGGTTATAATATTTGGATATGATAACTTTTAATTGTCAAGAATGTTTCTTGAAAATTTTTTGGGCAGGAAAGGAAGTTGAAATAAGGGTTGTCACAGGGAAACCGAGAAAGATAATCATCTCTAATGGTATGAAAAATCTTCTAAATAAAGAAAAATGGGCATAATTGCACAATTATGATCACTAGAGGCTCAAGCAAGTCATCTACTTCTCCAGATCTCCAAAAAGTCTTGGGAAATAACTACAAGGTATTTGAGAATCCCAAAGGTCTTCCACCTAGTCATGGTCGTGATCATGATATTCATTTGATTCTAGGAAGTTTTTCTCCAAACATCAAGCCTTACAGATATTCCTGTGCCCAAAAAAGTGAAATTGAACGTATGGTTGCAAAAATGCAAGATGTAGGTATAATTCAATGTAGTCAAAGTTCTTTCTTTTCTCTAGTAGCATTGGTCCACAAGAAGGATGGACCATGGCGAATGTGTCTAGATTATGGAGAGCTCAAAAAGATCATTATTAAAGGTAAATTTCCCATTCGGGTCATTGATGAATTATTGGATGAATTACATGGATCAATTTACTTCACCAAGTTGGATCTTCGTTCAAGATATCATCAAATTAGAATGAAGATGGAAGACATTTTAAAAACAACATTTGGACCGCATGATGGTCATTATGAATTTTTGGTCATGCCTTTTGACCTTACCAATGCACCTTCTACATTTCAACATTTGATGAATTCCATTTTCAAACCCTTTAAGAGAAAATTTGTGTTAGTATTTTTTATGATATACTAATCTACAACAAATCTTGGAAGGATCATGTTCAACATGTTGACAGGGTGCTCAAATTATTGGAAGAGAAACAATTATATGCAAAAACCTCGAAATGTTTCTTTTGAGTATAGGAGGTGGAATATCTGGGTCATATCGTATCTCATGAGGGTGATAAGGTAGACACTAACAAGATTAAATCCATTAAGGAATGGAAAATCACGACAACCGTAAAACATATTCGAGGATTTCTTGGGTTGGCAGGGTATCATCACAAGTCTTTTAAGAATTATGGGAGAATAACAACACCTATAATAAAATCACTAAATAAATATGCGTTTTCTTGGACTCCAGAAGCAACTAAGGAATTTGAACATCTTCAAGAGGCAATGTGCCAAGCACTGGTCTTAGCTATGCCAGATTTCACAAAAAACTTTCTTATGGAATGTGATAACTCTGGAGATGGGATTGATGTTGTTTTAATGTAAGAAGGAAGACCAATTTATTTTTAACGGCGTCTAATCAAAGGAAAGTATTTACAGAAAACCCATTTATGAGAAATAAATGTTGAATCCTACATGCACTAAACCAATGGAAAGCTTACCTAATGGGAAGACATTTCAAGGTAAACAGGTCATGATAATCTTAAATACTATTGGAAAAAATATTATCTTCAAAAGAGTAGTAAGAATGGGTCACAAAGATGTTGCGTTATGACTTTGAAATAAACTACAAAAAAGCGAAGCAAAATGCTATTGGAGATGACCTCTCAAGAAAGGATAATCTGACTTAGGTACAAAATCAAATGAAACAACAAGTAGATCAACATCACAGAAAAAGAAGTTTTGATGTAGGTGAATGGGTATTTTTATGGCTACAACCATATAAACAAATGTTCCTCAAGAAAACTAAGAGGGAAAATAAATTATCACCAAAGTAATACGGTCCTTACAAAGTATTGTAAAATATCGGTATTATGGCATAGAAATTGGAGCTTGCTGCATCTTCCTGAGTGCACTTAGTTTTTCATGTTTCATGCTTAAAGAAGTTTATAGGTGACAAGCTTCTAGTCAAAAAAATATTTCTAGAACTTGACGAGGAAGGAAAAATCATATTGGAAACTGAAGAAGTCATGGAAGCAAGAACTCAATAGCTAAGGAATCCATCAATTTCAAAGTATCACATCAAGTGGAACTGTAATACCCTCCTCCCACATCTACCCAAGAAACTAACCAACCAAGGTAAACATGCAATTGTAAGCCTTTATGATATGATTCAACCTCCTAAGTCATGTTAAGGAAGTGGAACTAATAGAGGCAGACCATAGAAACATTAAACATCAGCATTAGCACCCTCACGAACTAAGCCAACCTTTTTTCCAACCAACCCCTTGGTCCCACAAAAACTTTGGACTACTTGATCTCTGGACGCTCTCATGCTATGGGCATGCTAGTATCTAGGGAACTCTGGACACTCTCATAGGCTTGCATGCTAGCATGAAGGGACTCTTTTTCTTAGTGATGTGCCAGTGTCCCCAAGACTTGAGCCACTTTTTCAGTCCCAGAGCCCATGTGACTACCCAAAATTGAATCACATCTTCAGAACAGTAAAATAACAAGGAAATCATAGTATAGATGCAATCATTTGAATAAGACCTTGACTGGACCCCACCTAGTGATGTCACCAATTTCTTCAAACATATCAAGAGTATGTAGTATACATGTGTAAATAACATATCTGAGCATAGGGGTCTCATACTTAGCTAAGAATCACTAAGAAACATTGATGCCTCAACACATCAACTTCCATTTCATCCATTAGGTCATAGATACAATGTTCATTCATTTATCAGTAGAAACACGATGAAATCCATACATAGCTATTATCATAACACATATAAATAGCCAACATAATAGCATCATAAATACTCACGAAATCACAACCATATATATCACATATAACATGTATAATACTCATATAAATACAAGGAGAAATAACCTCATACTAATTATGCGAAATCAAAATCTAGGATGGGACTTCCACATTCCACCTGACCATAGAATGGCTGAGCAAAACCTCTCTTAGTCCATTCACCCTCATTCCATATTTCAAACATGATTTTGGGTTCTCACAGAATGCATCAATCCAAAACCATCCAAGGCTTCTAGAGCTCATCCACCTCATCCCATCAAATAGTGATTCCACCTTACGGTCAAACATCACAAAACCATCATCAAATTGGTCTCTATCCAAGCCTTCTAGGGCTTCCAGAGTGTTTTTTCAGCCAAGGGTTCCAGGACTAGTAACTCAACCCACAACTTTTACCGTTCTTCCACACATTTTTTTCAACTAGGGCTTCCAGGACTAGTAACTCAACCCACTAAGGGCTTCTAGAGAATTTGTCCAGCCAAGGCTTCTAGGAATAATAACTCAACCCAAGGTGTTATAGGGCTTCCATAGTGTTTTTCCAAGCAGGTCTTCCAAGACTAGTAACTCAACACAAGCTAAGGAAACATGAGAACCAACCAAAACAAAACAAGGAAAAGAAATCCACAATCACCATGGCTATCTAGGAAATGGAAAGCCTATGAAATCCACTATCAATCCTATTCATCCTCCATTCCAATGAAATATAACAACTAACAAACCACATGCATATGCTATGCATGCCAAAACTAGTGAGGAAAACATACATGCAACTCGGTACCTGTAATAAAGTCCCATTGTAGTTCTTGATCTCGGTGTCCCCTTGCCCCTTCCTACTCTTCCCTTGCCTTCTTTCTCCAAAATTCCAATTATGCCACACCCTCCAAGAGTGCTCCAAGAAAACTCTAAGTCTCCAACAGTATGAAAGAGAGAGAGAGAATAATGAGAGAGCTCTAAAACTAAATTGACAAAAGGTTACCAAATGATCCTCATAATCCTTTTTATTAACGAGGTCTCTATTTTGTTCATTTTCCATTATTTTCCTTCATTTTATTCCTCACATACAAGTTGTTATCTTTCACCTCCCTTTTCTCCTAATTTCCATTATTTTCATAAATAAATGTGCCAAAAATTCCATTTTTGCTTTCCAAAGCCTTAACTAATGCCTTTGATAATTTCCTTAGCCATTAACTACAACAGGTGATCCCCATCACTATGCTTTTTCCCAACATTCAGCTCCCATCAACTATTGTTATTATTTTCCCTTTATTAACTTTTCTTAGATGAAATTTTCACCAGGGCTGTTATGGGATCCTCCCCCTTGGGGAAACACCATCCTCGATGTTCAACAACACCTATAACCACAAAACTTCTATAAGAAAAACATACTGTAGATGGGGCTTTATAACTTAGCTCGTTGCAGTATTTACAATGGTCATCCTGCTGAGAAGAAAATCAACATAAAAAGATAACAACATAACGTCATAATGGTATTTACATCCATATATATATGTGCATATACCAAACATAACCAAAACATATACCAAAACATATACAAAAACAAATACCAAGACATATACCAAAACACCATACCAAAACTGCCTTGCCTCAACCCACAAACAAGGAAGGATACATAGCCTGCATCTAATCCATTATCTCCCATGTAGCTTCATTAGGCCCAAAGTGCTTCCACTGCAAAGTTACTTAACTTGCTCGATGTTTTAGTTCGAGTGAAAGAGCACCTTTTTTTGCAATATACATTGAGGCTCTCACTGGAATTCTCCATCTGGTTCCACCTGTAATACAGACCAGTCAATCACATGATCAACATCCTTAACATGCTTCAGAGGTAATGAAAAATGGAAAGCATCATGGACTTTCGTTGTCGGAGGTAGTGCAAGTCGATAGGCTCCTGGCCCAATCCTCTCAATAAAACTGAAGGGTCCACAAAATTGTGGTGTTAGCTTCGCATATGATCTAATATTTATAGAACTCTTCTTCGGCTTGATCTGGAACTCATTGAATAACCTGTTTTGATCTTCATAGCTCTTTTTCCTATCCTATGTTTCCTTTAAATTCTTCTTGATCACCTACATTTCCTGTTCCATGTTTGCCAACATGCCTGCTCCAATGAGCACCTTGTTAACTGGATCACTCCAACTGATAAGAGTATTGCAATTCTACCCATACAACACCTCAAATGGACTCATCCTAAAACATTCTTGATACCATTTTTTATAAGCAAGCTCTACCAATGGAAGGTAATCTTCTAGCTCTTTTTACTGATGCATCACATAAATCCTCAACTTGTCCTCCAATATCCTATTGACCCTCTTTGTTTTTCCATCTGTCTATGGATGAGAAGATGTATTGAACACCAACTCTATGCCCAAACCTGCAAATAACTCCTTCCAAAACTTGGAAGTGAGCTTCACATCCCTATTTGACAAAATATTCTTTACAACACCAAGCAATCTGACCACATCTCTGATGAATACCTGTGCTACATCTATAGTTAAGAATATAGACTTCACTAGAATGAAGTGCACACCCTTTGTACACCTATCTACAACAAACATGATGGAATCATTTTTTCTCACTATCCTCGAAAAACCTCTAATGAATTCCATGGAAATGACCTTCCATTTCCATTCTGAAATTACAATCGGTTGTAGAAGTCCACCTAGATTCTTACACTCTACTTTCACACATTGACAATCAAAACACCAAGCTACAAACTCTGCTACATCCATCTTCAGGTTCGGCCAATAGTAAAATCTCTGCATTGTTGTCAGTGTCTTTTGATAACCTAGGTGACCTGATTATGGTTTTACATGAAACTCCTTGAAGATCACCTTCTTGAGCTCACTACTGTCTGGCACATATATCATGTCTCTAAATCTAACCCATCTATTTGTTGTAAGACAATATTCCACATCATGTGCACCTGCACCTATACCTATGCCACTGCATGTACTTGTACCTATGCCATTACCTGTACATGTACCTATCCTTGTACTATCACCTGTATCTATACTGTACTCTGCTGTAACCTGTGCGTCATCTCCATATCCCTGACATCCTACTCTCTTGCCTATAAGATCCTATCCTGTAAGCTTGTCCCATAGGAGCTCATAGATACTAAATGATTTACCTATATCTGCCTCCTAAGAGCATCTGCTACTCTATTCTCTTTGCCTTTGATGTACCTTATCTCAAAATTGAATTCAATGATCGTAGCCAACCATCTAGCATGTCCATCGTTCATATCCGAATGGTCAAACAAACACCTCAACCCAATGTGATCACTCATTAGTACAAACTTCCTGCCAAGATGATAGTGTCTCCACATCTTGAACACATGTATAATCACTATGAACTCAAGATCATCTGTCAAGTAGTTCTTCTCATGCTCATTTAGCTTTTGGGAATCATAACATGCCACCTGTTCATCTTGCATGAGGACTCCAACAATTACTTTCTTGCAAGCACCTTTACATATTCCAAACTCTTTGTTTGGATTTGCAATATTTAACATTGGTGCATGTGTCAACAACTGCTTGAGCTGCTCAAAACTAGCCTCACACTCCTCCTGCCATTCAAACTTCTTACCTTTACTCTGCAATGATGTTATATGATAATCAATTTGTGAGAAGTTCTTAATGAACCTCCTATAATATAGTTCCAACCCCATAAAAGATCTCACCTCATCCACATTATTAGGATCTACCCACTCCATGATGGCCCTTATATTTTCTAGTTCTATTGCAATGCCTTCCTTGGAGACAACATGTCCCAAGTAGTGTACCTCGCTCTAAAATAAACTACATTGGCTAAGCTTAGCATACAACCGATGCTCTCTCAACAACCTTAACACTACTACTAAATGATCAACATGCTCTTCCTCATTTTTAGAATATATAAATATGTCATCAATGGACACAATAACAAACTTATCCAAATTCGGATGGAACACACTATTCATCAAGCACATAGATGTAGCTGGAACATTAGTTAAATCAAATGGAACTAAAAAAACTCATAATGCCCATACTTGCTTCAGAAAGCTATATTGTAAATGTATTCCTCTTTGATGTGTACCTAGTGATATCTGGATCTCACATCAATCTTCGAGAACACTGGTACTCCCTTCAACTGATCGAACAAGTCATCAATCCTCAGTAATAGATACTTGTTCGTGATGGTCACTTTGCTCAACTTCCTGTAGTCAATGCATAATATAAGAGTACCATCTTTCTTCTTCAAAAACAATACCGGTGTGCCCCATGGTGATACACTTGGCCTAATGTATCCTTTGTCCAAAATTTCCTTCAACTATATTTTCAACTCTACCAACTCAAGTGTGCTCATCCTGTAAGGTTCTTTTGATGCCAGAGCTTCCCCTCGCATCAACACATTGGAAAATTATACCTTGCTATGAGGTGGAAATTCTGAAATGTCCTCAGGAAATACATCCTTGAACTACTGTAAAATTTGGTACGTACTCAACACATTTGCATCTATAACTTCCTTATGCTTATCACTAGGAATGTGCATTGTGAATAGCTTACACCCTTTCTTACAACTATACTTTTCTTGCATAGTTCTTATCATCCTAACTGATGCATATTTGTTCCTATTGTAGGTTTTAATCCCGTAAAGAAATTACTTGCATACCAATTCTAAAACACATAAAATAAACAATGCGAGAGCATAACACATAAAACACATCTACACAAAGATTTTCCCCTTGATCCCAAAACCAGGACTACCAGCTTGATTTTTCATTATGTTCCTTTCAATGTTACAATACATATTTATACATGCCGAAGCATCCAATACCATGGACTAAAAAACCATAGGTAGGTTCGCCCAACCTAATATAGGGTCCAACATAGGTTAGTCATGGAAAGAATATAACACAACCCAACATCTCTGACTTGTTGTTGTCTTTCCATACAGGGGCACAGGAGAGCTTAAGCATTTTTCCAGCCCTGAAATGCCCATTGTTTCTCTACACCAGGAGAACTTCTCAGAGCTCACAGATTTTGTCAATGCATATGTAGTATTCTTCAAAGTGTCCACCTTTACCAACAAGACCTTTTTGTCTTCTATCATATCCCTCACAAAGTGACACTAAACATCAGTGTGATTTGTCTTTGAATGATAAGCAGGGTGCTTTGCCAAGAAAATTGCACTTTGGCTGTCACAATCTATCCTTATAGCTCCTTGTACTAACCCATTACTTGAACACAATTTGTACAACTAAACTGCTTCCTTGCTTGCATGAGTGGCTGCCATGTATTCTGCCTCTGTAGTTGACAGTGCCACTATAGATTGTTTCTTATTCATCCAACTGGCTGCACCTCCAAACAGGTTAAACACATACCCACTTGTAGATCTTCTTTGATCCAAATCTCCAGCCCAGTCTGCATCAACAAAGCCACGGATATCCAAAACTTTGTCCAATATTGGTATTGCTTTGTACCACAAACCATAATCACTAGTGCCACGCAAATACCTAAAAACCTGCTTTATTGTTTTCCAATGCTCCTTCCCTAGTTTTGACATAAACCTGCTCAATAATCCCACTGCATGTGCAATGTCTATTCTAGTGCAGACCATTGCATACATTGGACTATTGACTGCACTTGTATATGGAGCACGTGACATATCCTCTTCCTCTTCTTGTGTCTTGGGACACTATTCAGCAAATAACTTTACACCTACAAGAATAGGAACCTTCACCAGTTTACTATCCTGCATATTAAACCTCCACAGTATTGTCTTGACATACTTCCTCTGGTTTAACCAGAGCTTCCTTTTTTCCTGATCTCTTTTAATTTCCATGCTTAAAAAATAGTTTGCAGCACCAAGATCTTTCATGTCGAATTTGGAGGACAATTGGGTCTTCAAATCCTGGATAATTTCTTTGTCATTTCCAACCAGCAACATATCATCCACATACGAGACTAGATAAATAACATGGTCACCAATTAATTTAAAATACACACAGTGATCTTCTTTGCTTCTAGTGAAGCCAAGCTCTCGTATAAATGTATCAATTTCTGATACCACATCCTTGGTGACTGTTTCAACCCATATAGAGACTTCTTTAACTTGCATACTAGTTCTTTCTTACCCTTCACCACAAAGCCTTCAGGTTGCTTCATGTAGATCTCCTCTTCAGGATCCCCATGAAGAAATGTTGTCTTCACATCCATCTATTCTACCTCAAAATAAAAAGCAACAACAACAAATAAAAGTAATATAATATATGTTACCTCGGAAACAGGAGAAAAAATATCACCAAAATCGATTCCGACGCCTGGGAATAACCTTTTGCTACCAACCGAGCTTTGTATTTCTCCACCTTTCCTTCTGCATTTGACTTCTTCTTGAACACCCATTTGTTGCAAATGGGTTTCCTTCCAGCCGGTAACTCCACTAGATCCTAGGCCTCTTTTTTTTGCAAATATGCCATTTCATCAACCATGACTTCTTTCTAGAGTTTTCCATCCTCTGAATCTACTGCTTCCTTCACAGTTTTGGGATCATCATTAGTAAAAGATAAAGCAAAATTTGAATAGAAATCAGATGGACTATACCTTTCTGGTTGTCATATTTCTCAAGCTGATCTTCTTACACCTGGAGTTTGTGGCTCTTCATCTTCTGATTCCTCCTCTACTGTAGAGTTCAATTCTTCCTCCTTAAGCTCAAACACTATCTTCTCAGGTTCCTTTGGTTGTAATTCATGTTTAATAACGTCTTTTACCTCTCTAAACACCACAGCTCGGCTGTACACAACCTTCTACGTGACTGGGTTCCAAAGCTTATAACCCTTTAAACCATCCTTATACCCAATAAAGATGCACTTTTCAGAGTTACTATCCAACTTGGTTCATTTCTCCTTCGGAACATGTACATATGCATCACATCAAAATACCCTCAGATGTGAAAAATATGGTTTCTTACAAGTCCATACCTCTTGTGGAGTCTTATCCTCCAACACCGATCAAGGTGACATGTTAACCAGGTAACATGCAGTATCCACTGCCTCTGCCTATAATTCCTATCCTATCCCGACATCACTACGCATGCTTCTTTTCCTTTCCATCAATGTCTTATTCATTATTTCTAAAACTCCATTTTTCTGAGGTGTATATGGAATAGTGTTCTGTCATGCTATACCAGACTTCTTACAGAATTCTTCAAATTCCTTGTTGTAAAACTCTCCACCGTTATCTGTCCTCAGTACCTTTATATTCTTCTCTGTCTAGTTTTCCACTAGAGCCTTAAATTATTTAAACTTGTCAGAGACTTTAGATTTCTTATTAAGGTAATATATCCATGTATTCCTTGAGAAGTCATCTATAAATGATACATAGTACACAGACTTACCGAGTGATGGAACCATCATAGGTTCAAACACATCACTGTGCACAAGTTCTAATATATGTTTTGCCCTCTTACTACGAGAGGGGAAACTCACCCGATTCTGCTTCCCATATACACAATTTTCACATAGATCAATATCCAGAGAGCTATTACTCATACCTTCTACCATACCTTTACCATGAAGTATTCAAAGGCCCTTCTCTCCAATATGTCCAAGCCTTTGATGCCACAACATGGTCTTCTCTCTAAAGACTGCTAGGTTTTTTGCTCCACTTTTAGGAACCATAAAACTATTGCACACATCAACAACAGTGTTACCTTGTAGCTAATATAGTGTTCCAATCCGAACTCCCCACATCAATAGCAGTGCTCCTCAAACCATCTTGCAAGTATCCTTCTCAAACACTATTTTTACACCTGCATCATCCAACTTGCTTATAAAAATTAGATTTCTGGCTAATGCAAGAATATGTGGAACTTCCGAAAGTGTTCTAACCCTTCCAGCTTGCAAATTCAACTTTACTTTTCCACTACCAATGATTCTAGCCTTCCTATCATCCCCTAAGAAGACATCAGCACCATCATATTTACCATACTCACGGAACCACTGTCTTTGGGGAGTGAAGCGAAAGGATGCACCTAAGTCGATCAACCATGCCTCATGATCTACATGTGTACTTGAAGAAGCCAAGTACACATCTCCACCTTCATCTGAGGTGGTTTTCGCCTTTACATAAGGAGCATCATCAAATCCCTTTCCTTTATCAAAAGCTTTAGATTTATAGTCCCTTTTGTAGTGCCCTTCCTTTCTGCATTTCTAGCACACCACCTTTACAGGTTTTCCTGGAGATTTAGATCTCCCTTTAGATCTAGATCTCCCACTTGCTGACTTATTTTTGTTTCTGTTCTGGGACCGTCCTCGTACAACCAAGGCATCACCATTCTGGCTCTCCATATTTTTCTGTCTCATCTCCTCCATCAGCAAGGATGAGACTATTTCATCAAACTACAAGGCAGTTGCATTGCTACCTATTGCAATAACCAGACTATCCCACGAAACTGGTAGAGAACACAACAAATTGATGCACTTATCATCATCTAAAATTTTAATATCAACAAATTCTAACTGACTTACCACAATATTAAATGCATTCAAATTCTCTATCACCAAGTCTCCATCTTCCATCGTCAAGTTATATATCTTTTTCCACATGAACAATTTATTCTCCAGAGACTTAGATTGGTACAAAGTCCCTAACTTGTCCCACAAAGCCTTTACCGTAGCTTCCCCTGCTACATTCAACAATATCGAATCTGAGACACACAATCATATTATGCTCTTTTTCTTCCAATCCAACTTCTTCCATTCTTCATTGGACACTCCCGTTGGTTTAGTACTTGTTTCTACTGCGATCCACTGATCTTTATCCACCAACAAATCCTCCATATTCAGTTTCCACAACTCTAAACCCTGACCATTAAATTTCTCGATCTCTATATTTCCACTACTCACCATCTTCTTTCACCACCAGAATCGATCTCGTAGATCTCCCACTGAACAGGGTCTATCACAAGCTCAAGGAAAACCCCTCAGCAACAAAGGCGTCCCTTTGAAGCCAAAACAACTTTGATACCAAAACTAGGTTTTAACCCCATACATAAATTACCTGCATGCGAATTATAAAACACATAAAATAAACAATGCAAGAGCATAACATATAAAACACATATACACAGAGATTTTCCCCTGGATCCCAAAACCGGGACTACTAGCTCAATTTTTCATTATGTTCCTTTCACAATACATATTTATACATGTCGAAGCATCTAATACCATGGACCAAAAACCATCGCGTCCAAAACCATGGACGAAAAAAGCCATAGGTAGGTTCACCCAACATAATATAGGGTCCAACGTAGGTTAGTGATGGAAAGAATCTAATACAACCCAACATCTACCCTGTAAGACTCTTGGTTCTCCATTTTCATCCAAGCTCTTAATGGCTTTGTCATCACAATCCACCTTGGTTCTATGAAGATACGACCAATCCATACAAAACAAAATATTGTACGGTCCCAAGGGTAATACATTCAAAGTTGTTGAGGTAGGCATATCGTTCAAATCAAATGCACAAGCTCTTACACAATGATGAAATCGCTTCTTTTTACCTATAGCTAACTCCACTAACCATGATTCTGCTTGCAATTCCATACTCAAACCACAATTGTCCACCAAATCAGGACTAACATAGCTATAATTAGATCCAAGATGAATCAAGATAGAAATAACTTGACCACAAATATTACATCGATATCAATGATAGATGCCTGATGGTCTACTTGCTTGTTATCTAATGTTGCATAAATACAAGGAATACTGTAACCGACATCCCCAATAGCTTGTGCATCTTGTGCACTATATATCTAAGGACTACCATCCTAATATTGTAGACAATCGCTTCTATGATGATCCCCTCCACAAGTCCAACACTGCATGGGCTCCTTATTCATCTCTTTAGATCAGTGTCCCTATCCTCTACTTGATGCATTAAACCTCTTAGGCAGTGCAACATTTTCTTTATGACATGAATCCTGTGGTCTCACTCGCTTCTTGTCCCATTTTCATTTTATCTTGGCATTAGCTTTCAAATCTCATTTAGTCTCAGACTTGCACTTTGATTATTCATAGAAATTGTCTAGCTTTCAGATGGCCTCCTCCAATGACCTGGGCTCATCGAACTCAATTATGTCTTTGAATTCCATTGGTAACCCACTAGTGAATCTCTGAATCTTAGCCGTTTCATCCTTGAGGTAAGGCACATACCTTAGTAGCTCCAAGAGCTTGTTAGTGTACTCATCATTTGTCATATATCCCATCCTAAGCTCATAGAATTCCTTTTCCCTGTCATCAAAGTACCTCTTTGATAGGTACTTCCTGTTGAATAGCTGCTCAAACTCGCTCAAAGTCAAATCTTCCTCATGTATGACATTCTTCACATATTACCACCAAATGTTTACTTTACCTTTGAGACTAAATGTAGCTACTCTCGCTTTCAAGTTCTTTGAATAGTCATGAAACTTGAAGAACTTCTTCATACCAAGAAACCATTCCTTTGCATTATGTAATTTCTTGATCTCCCCATCAAATGTTGGTGTCTTTTCTTTATTAAAATCATTTGGGAAGTATCCCCTGTGACACCTCAAGTAAGGATAATAACAATATCAATCATTATTCCTATCAGAATAGAAACTAGAATCGTACCTGTGTCCATCCCTTCTCTTATCCATAATGTCCAACAATTTTCCATCACTGGCTATGTCATCTCTACTTGGCGTATGACCACCATAAGGCCTACTACCATATGCCCCATTAGTTTTATCCTCCTACTCATCCATGATCTGAAGTGGTCCCTGTCATTACGAATATGACAAACTCTGAAGTATCACTGCATTTACCTCACCTAGATTTTCTTTTGTCTGCATGATTCTATCAATATCTACCTTACAACTCCTTATTTCTTCCTTTAAGATTCTCAGTGTCTCTACCAAGTCGAAAGAGTTCCCAACACCATATTTCTCTTTTGATTCATAAGGAGAGTCTTTGTAGTTTACCGGCTTGCTAGCCATTTGATATTTCTTCCTGCAAGGTATATCATGTCAGTTAAACCAAATCACAATAAACCAACGTACCTTAGTATAGATCGAGGAGGATACCTTGTCTGCAAGATCAACAAATCAACATGATACATGTATAACATAGTCATGAAAACATATAGAAACATAATAGATAAGCATATAACTATGCAACCACCATTTTGGCTATTGTCTAGTCATCAATGCATGACCTTAACATCAACACATACGACAACCTCATGCATGAAAACAACCATTACATCATTGTACACTTGACCACGTGCAAGCATGCATATGCATAAGATATGCATAACTATCCACACACATGCATAAACATGTATGTTCAAGCATAGACGAACAAGGCTTGTAACAAAGCCTACAAGGATGATACATGCAACCAAGCATACAAGAATGTACTTAAAAATACAAGAATGCAACAAGCATACAATAATGATACATGTAAGCGACATACCACAACATGTAACCAGTCATACACTCACAATGATTCATTCCATAATAACAGCATCAAATTCTGCATAGCGAAGTCAGTACAACCATGATCAACATCATGAAAATGCAATAAGAACATGGAATACAAGTGTAAGAGACACATATGCAACTAACATGCATGCATGACCAACACACAACCCATCCAGTCCGAGGGGTGAACCATGGTATGATACCACTCTGAAAACCCTCCTACCACATCTTGCAGAAAAACACCCTATAGACATTCAACATCAACATTAGGACCCTTAAGAACCAATCCAACCTTTCTGCCAACTAGCCCCTGGGTCCCAGTCAAATTTTGGCCCACTTGACCTCTCAACGCTCTCATGCGATGGGCATGCCAATGTGGAGGGACCTCTGGATGCTCCCACAGACCTCCAAGCTAGCATCCATGGACTCTATTGCTCAATGTTGAGCCAACATCTTCATGATTTGAGCCACTTCTTCAACTCCAAAGCCCAGGTCACTGCCTAGAATTGAATCACATCTTTAGAACAATAAAATAACAAGGAAATGACAATATAGATGAAAACACTTAAATAAGACCTCAACTGGACCACTACTAGCCATGATAGGTATTTCATCAAACATATCATGAATATGTAATCTATAGGTGTAAATAATAGATTTGAGCATAGGGGTCTGATACTTAGCTAAGAATCGCTAAGAAACATTGATGCCTCAACACATCAATTTCCATTTCATCCATTAGGTCATAAATACATTGTTCATTCATTTATCAGTCGCAATAGAATGAGATCCATACATATCTATTATCATAAAACATATAAATAACCAACAAAATAGTAGCATAAATACTCATGAAATCATAGCTATATATACCACATATAACAAGTATAATACTCATTGAAATACAAGGATAAATAACCTAATATTAATGATGGAAAACCCAAACCCAACATAAGGCTCCCATGTTTCACCCGGCCATAAAATAGATGAACCAAATCCCTTTTCTTCCATTCAACCCTATGCCATATTCCAAGAATGAATGTGTGATCTCATAGAACACATCAATCCAAAAACATCCAAGGCTTTGAGAGGTCATCCACCTCAACCCATCAAACAATGATTCTACCTCACAATTGGACATCACAAAACCATCATCAGATTGGTATCTATCGAAGCCTTCTAGGGCTTCTAGTTCATTTGTCCAACCAAGGCTTCCAATATTAGTAACTCAACCCATATATTTTGTCGAGTTTCTAAAGGATTTCTCCAACCATTGCTTTCGGGACTAGTAAGTCAACCCACCAAGGGCTTCCAGAGCATTTTTCCAGCCAAGGATTCTAGGACTAGTAACTCAACCCAAGTTGTTACATGGCTTCTAGAGCATTTGTCCAACCAGTGCTTCCAAGACTAATAGGTCAACCGAAGCTAAGGAAATATGAGAACCAACCAAAATAAAACAAGGAAAACAAATCCATAATTACCATGCTTATCCAAGAAATGGCAAGGCTAAGTAATCCACTATCCATCCCGACCATCCTCCATGCCAATGATAGATCACACCCAACAAGCCACATGCATGTTTCATGCATGCCAAAACTAGTGAGGAAAACATACATGCAACTTGGTACTTGCAAGCAAATCCTTCTATAGCTACTCATCCTGATGTCCTCTTGTGGTTTTGTACTCTTCCTTTTCCTTGTTTCTCCAAAAATCCAAGTATGCCACACCCTACAAGAGTGCTCCAAGAAAAATCTAAGTCTTATAGAGTATGAGAAAGAGAGAGAATAATGACAACTCCAAAACTAAACTCAAAAAAGGTTACCAACTGATCCTTAGAAGCCTTTTTATTAATGGTGTAGGAATTTACAAGGTAAGTTCTCTAGACAGAACACCAAAGGACACCGCTCACAAAAAGATCACTGATCAATACACCAGTATTGTTGACGTGGTTAAAACCCTCAAAGAGGGAAACAGTCCACGGCTTGAGCCAACACGACCACTTCAACCAATTTATTAATAAAATAATGAAAATTTACATAAGCTTCTCTCACGAATAGTTGGTTTCACTGATTCTGATTGGGCTGGTGACCCTAATGATCAGAATTCTACTACAATTTATGTGTTCACTCTTGGTTCAAGACCTATTACATGGGCTTGCAATAAACAAAGTGCCATTTCTCTTTCTTCTGTAGAAGCAGAGTATCGTGGTCTCGTAGAAGCTAGTGAGGAAGCCCTATCGCTTCGTTAGATCCTGTCAGAGTTTGCCTTTCAGTAGCAGCATCCAACTACACTTTGGTGTGATAATCAAAGTGCTATTCACTATGCAAAGTTAAAGTCCAACATTAGCACAACAAACACATTGAACTGCAAATGCACTTCATCAGAAAGCTCATTCATGACCATGTTCTTGAAGTCAACAGATGATCAAGTTGCATACATCTTTACAAAGGCTCTCACAGAGGTGAAGTTTACTAAAATTTGATTTATGGTTGGAGTTCAGGAAGTTGTCACTAAGGGCGGATAGGCTCTAATGCCTCCTTCATTCTCTTATTGTGTTTTATTTGCACATCATTCAATCTTATCCCAAGTTTTTCTTAAGGGTGGATGTTAGGATATTCTGACACATAGGAAATAGTTAAGTATAACTTGGTCTAGTGTAGAGTTAGGTAAACTGTGTTTCTTTACTATGTACTTTTGTAACTTACAATCTGACGGTCACGATATGTAGTGATTCGACGGTTCATTCTCTCCTCGGTATTACCGACAGTTGATCCGTGGCTTAGCACCCGATTGGTCCATGATATCTATTTAAAGAGCATGGAGGGCCATTTGTAGCATAACTATTCACCAGAGAAGCTTATGTAAATTTCCATTATTTTATTAATAAATTGCCTAAAGTGGCCACATTGGCTCAGGCCATGGACTGCTTCCCTCTTTGAGGTTTTTAACCACGTCAACAATGCTAATGCATTGATCTTTGATATGTTTGTGAATGGTGTCCTTTGGTGTTATGTTTGAGGAATTTACCCTGTAAATTCCTACATGGTACCAGAGCTATTTGAGGGTCGCATCCGTTGGTGATCCAAATCTGAAGCCGATAGAACTCCATCCGACAGTGATTTCCTAGATCTACTGTTACTGACTGCTTCAGGGCCAAGAGGACTACTCTATCATGTTAGGAGCATCTGTTCTAGCGAGGAACCCCTTTCATTTGATGAAAAAAGGTTTCTGGTAGCCCTAGCTACGTCATTTTTGAGATCTAGAGGTATTATTTGTAGTTTTTAGTTATTTTCTTTTTGTTTATTTCGATTTATTTAGCTCTTTGTTTTTTTATTATAGGATCTATACCTTTCATTTCTGCATATGCTCTTTGCCCCGCAACTTCATGGGATCTAGGCAAATTAGAAACATTAAGGAATGTTTTTTCTCATGCGTATGGTCTTTTCCACCACGCCTTAGTGTGATCTTAGAAAATCAGAAACATTAAGGGAAATATTTAGTTTTCGGCTAAAGCTAACTTCAAGCCATAAGGTTTGTTTTATTTCTATGTCCGTGTTGGGTTTTGTCTTTTTTGTTTTTTAGGCAAAAAGGAGCTTTCTCAAGTAAGAATGCACCGCAAAGCTTCGGTGACTAAAAGAAAAAAAAAAAAACCTTCCTCTTTTCCAAAAATTACTAGCCTTTTAATCTAGCTCACTTGGTCTAAAGCTACTTTATGAGAATAGAAGTCTTGAGTTCAAGTATTCTTTTCATTGAGCTAATTAGATTAAGTTTAGAAAGGGGGTAGATTTTTTTTAAATATAACATTATCATTCATTTCTGCACATTCCTGTACTTCGTCGGCATCTTCAACAACTTTTCTTCAAAAGACCATAACTTCTTCATCCGGAAGCCATTTTTAGAGCCTTTTTTTTTAATCAGCCTAAATTTTCAAAATCTTTCCATTGGAACACTTAGTTTTGGCACCTATAGCTTCAATTTCTGTTAAAATGGAAAGTCCATGCCAAGTTATTCATGACAACACTAACTACTTCCAATGGTGGTCCTAAATTGTGGATTTACTTAGAATTAAAGGTCTTTACAGATTAGCCTCAGGCAAAGAAACCAAACCGAAAGATGAAGATAAAGCAGCCAAATGGGAAAATAGCCAAGATCAAGCACGTGGGTTGATAAGGATGTCTATTTCTCCAAACCTTGGATTCCATATCAGAGAACTCAATACTCCTAATGAAGCAATGAAATATATCACTAAAGTTTTTGGAATTAAAAATGAACTTAAAGCCCATCAACTCGAAAATGAGTTGCTTACATTGGACCCCAATAATTTTTCTTCCATTGAAGATTTTTTTGTCCAAGTTCAAGACCCTTAGACTTCTCTTGGAAGGTATTAAGGTTAAGAAAGAAGATGGTAACCTTATCTATTCCATTCTTACTAAGTTGGGACCAGCCTAATTTGTGTTTGTTTCCACATTCCATTCTATAAGAGAAGCCTTCATTTCTCAAGGACAAGACTACAAATCCCCCTCCTTTGATTCCTTTTGTGATTCCTTAATAAGAGAATGAGAAAAACTATTACATCTTGGTCTTCTTAATCTTGGAAACTCTTCCAAGAAATCCTTAGCTGCCCATTAGCAACAAAATTCAAAGAATCCTAAGAATTCATATCCTAAAAAGAATGGTCCTAAACCAAACAAGGGTCCTAAGCCATTTTAGTCTCAGAATGAAAAATCATTTCAACAAAAAGATAAGGCAAATAAAAGCAAGGGGAAGAAGATTGATAGACATTGCAAATGTTGTATTCGAGATGGCCACTTAGAATCCAAAAGCCTTAAGAATATGGAAGCCTTGGAAGTAGCAATTAAGAAGCATAACATCCATTTAGAGCACTCAACAAATTGAACTTCATCTTCAAGAATAACGCTTTCTGCATGTGGTTATCAAGCATATCGATTTGGATATGAACTAAATGTATCTTCTTCTTCTCATTCTTGTGAGTGGCTCATTGATTCTGGAGCTTCTTATCACATGGCCAAAAACAAAGCCATGTTTTCTTCTTTATATGATTGAAACACCAACAATATATATGTTGGTGTTGATAGATCTCTTGGTGTTGTAGGGACTGGAACTATTCATATAGACAATGGTCAATTCAATGATGTATTATGTGTTCCAACCTTATCCTGCAACCTTCTATCTGTATATCATATAACTCATTCAGTTGAAGGTAAAATTGTTGAATTTCACCTCACGTTGTTGCAAGTAAGGACATAAGAGATCCTAGATATATTTTAGCTACTGGTATTGTTGATGATTCTACAAGGTTGTATAAGTTTAATAACGTTGGGTCATCAAATCTTCCCTCGATATTTGTTTCTCATAATGATGAAGTGAGCAAAATTTGGCATGAGTGATTTGGTCACTTAAACTATTGGTCCTTTCAGAATCTATGTAAAGAAAATATGGTGACATATCTTCCTATCGTATCTTGGAGAGGTGGTGTTTGTTCCGAATGTGTACTCAGAAAAAATCATTGGGATAGTTGTGAAAAACATGGCTCTTGTCACGCCTAAGCCCCTTTATAGCTTGTGCATAGAGATTTATGTGGTCCACTTCTAGTTGTTTCATTCTCTAGCTACAAGTATTTCTTAACTTTCATTGATGATTTCTCTAGACGCACTTGGGTATACTTCTTAAAACTCAAGAGTGAAGTATTTAACATGTTCTTGGCCTTTAAGGCCTTTGTTGAAAAACAATTTGGACATCAAATTATTAAGCTAAGATATGATAATGGCAGAGAATATGTTAACAACAAATTCATCAAATTTTGCACTAAGAATGGAATTCAAATGCAAGATACTGTTCCATATACTCTTCAACAAAATGGTGTAGCTCAAAGGAAGAATCACACCTTAAAGGAAATCACTAATTGTATGCTTCAACCTAAAGGAATTAGTCTTAATTTTTGGGCAGAAGCAATTAACTGTGAAAATGACATAATAAATCATACTCCTACTAAGGTTTTAAATAATATCACTCCAGAAGAAGCATGGAGATCAATTAAATGAGATGTAAGTCACTTTCGTGTTTTTGGAAGTGAAGCATGGGCCCATATTCTAGATGAGAAACATAAAGCTTTAGAACCTAAGAGTGAAAAAATTATTTTTGTTGGATATTGTAAAGATGTCAAAGGATACAAACTTATTCCACTTAAGTCCAAAAATTTTATCATTAGAAGAGATGTCAAGTTTGCTGAAAATATATCGGCCTATGAGACTAGTTTAGCAGATGTGCCACCTCTCTCTATCCTTTCTACTTCTGAAAATATTTCTTCTTTAGATGATGACAACGAGGATGAAAATCCTCCCCAACCTTCTCAAGATCTTCCTTCAGCTCCTCAGCTTGCAAAATGGGTTCATGCTACTCGGGATGCAACAGGTGCTTTTGCCAGTGATCCTACAAATCAGAGATGTACACATTCTCAGCTAATTAGAGCCTCTTCTTTACTAGCTTAACCTTTAGCTAATTATGATCCTGACACCTTTGCAGAAGTTTCAGGCCATCCAAATTGGGACACAGCTATGAGTGAAGAATATCATTCATTATTGGAAAATGATACATGTGATCTTGTTCCCCTTCCAAAGGGATGAAAGCTTGTTCGATACAAATGGGTTTACAGAACCAAGTATGGACCAGATGGAAAAGTTGATAAACGTAAAGCTCGTCTTGTTGCTAAGGGTTTCTCAGAAGTTGAAGGCATTGACTATACTGAAACCTTCTCCCCTGTTGCTAAAGTCAACTCTATCCACATTGTTCCTTCCCTTACTACCTCTTTCAAATGGGAACTCCATCATATGGATGTTAAATCTGCCTTCTTGCCTAGGGACTTGCATGAAGAAATATATATGGAAAAACCTACTTGCTTTATACAAACAAACTCTAGCCTTGTATGTCAGCTAAAGAAATCCCTTTATGGTCTCAAGCAAGCCCCTCGAGCTTGGTATGCCAAAATGGATAGCTTTCTTTTAGAAACTAGATTTTCTAGGTGTCATTCTGACAATACTTTCTACACCAAGAAAGTGGGCAAGTCCCTTATCATTCTTGTTCTTTATGTTGATGATATTATCCTTACTGGTAATGATCCAAACCTTATAAACCATGTGAATTCCAACCTTAAAAAGAAGTTTGAAATAACAGACTTAGGACAGTTGCATTATTTTCTTGGTCTTCAAGTCTTGCAATCCAAGGAAGTTATTTCCCTTTCCCAATCCAAGTATGCATGTGATCTTCTATGCCATTTTCACATGGAAGACTGTAAGCCAACCCCTTCTCCCTTTCAGTCTACATCCAAACTTTTGGTCACTTGTACTTCCCCTAAAGTTGATGCTACCTTACACCATCAACTTGTAGGAAAAATTTTGTGTCTGACCAATACTCGTCCTAATCTTTCCTTTGTTGTTGGCCTTATTGCTCGATGTATGCAAAACCCACATGAAATTCATTGGGAAGAATCTAAAAGAATACTTCATTATGTTCGAGGTATAGTTCAGTTTGGGATTCATCACAGTGCAGAACCATCTCATCTATTGGTTGGATTCACTAATTCTGATTGGGTTGGTGACCCTGATTATCGGAAGTCTACTGTAGGTTATATGTTCACTCTTGGTTTAGGACCTATTACATGGTCTTGCAAGAAATAAAGTGCCATTTCTCTTTCTTCAGTAGAAGCAGAGTATCGTGGTGCTGTAAAAGCTAGTAATGAAGCCTTGTGGCTTCATCAGATCATGTCAAAGTTTGGCTTTCGATGGCAGCATCTGACTACACTTTGGTGTGACAATCAAAGTGTCATTCACCTATGCAAATGACCCTCCATGATCTTTAAATAGAGATCATGGACCAATCGGGTGTTAAGCCATGGATGAAGTGCCGGTAATACCAAGGAGAGAATGAACCATCAGATCACTACATATCGTGACTATCTAATTGTAAGTTACAAAAGTACATAGTAAAGAAACACACTTTACCTAACTCTACAATAGACCAAGTTATACTTAACTATTTCCTATGTGTCGAAATATCCTAACAAATGGGGCTTCTAATTTCTTCATTTTCAATTATTTTCCTTCATTTTTCCTCCTCACATGCAACCTGTGGCCTTTCACCTCACTTTTCTCATAATTTCCATTATTTTCATAAATAAATGTTCCAAAAATGTCATTTTTCCTTTCCAAAGCCTTAGCCATTTCCTTTGCCAATTTCCTTAGCCATTAACAACCACAAGTGATCACCATCGATATGCTTTTTCCCAACATTGACTTTGGAATAAGTGTCCCATCAACCATGTTTATTATTCTTCCTTTATTAACTGTTATTACATGGAATTTTAATGAGGGTTGTTACAAGAAGAACTTACCCATTGAAGATTCCATTTGGGAAGATGAGAATTTTATATAGAAGCATCCATAACTACTCAAGCATCGAGGACAACACTTTTTTGAATGAGAGGGGCATGTCAGGTCCCTATAATGCTAGTGTAGCCCCTTATTGTTATTGTTAGTGTAGCCCCTTCATTTTTATTGTTGTGCCCATGTAGTCCCCATATTGTTATTATTGTGCCCCACAGAAACCCACTATTGTTATTGTTGTGCCATTACATTATTATTATTTTGTTGACTTTGATTATATTGTGACCAATGAGACTCCTATATATAGAAATGAGATTTTGTCATTTTAATCATCAAATAATTGTTCATTTGTGTAATGTAAAGGGGGTCTCCCCCCTGATAAGGCTAATTTCTAAATCGTTGATCTATCTTTCCTTCTATTTTTTTAGCTGGTTGCATAACATACAAGCTTTGTATGAGTGGTTAGTCATTCTATTTGTTCTAGACACTTCACCAATTAGATTGATGAGACTAAGGAATGATATATTGCATGATTATCTAGACTCATTTGTTATTGTTATGTAGATGATATATTGGTTTAGAGTGCTACTTGGGGGGAGCACATCTCACACTTGATGTAGGTGCTAAAGAGTTTTATTAAGCATCGCCTCTTAAGAAATCCCACTAGATGTGGTTTTGAATGGCAAGGATTGGTGTATTTAAGTTATGTTATTAGTGGAGGGAACTTTAAGTTAGATCTTGCGAAGATAAAGGCCATCACGAACTGGTCATTTCCTACAAATTTCGTTGAAGTTACGAGATGAATTGGAGTAGCAGAACACGTGCAATAATTCATATCTTCATTTTTAGTAGTAGTTATGCAATTCCATGGAATAATATTATATTGCAAAAGCTCCATGCAATAATATTATTTTGCAAGAGCTTCTAGTGGAAGAAAGGTCACCATAATTCTTTTGATGAGTTGAAGAGAAAAAATAGCCAAGCAATAGTTCTCATGTTACTAAACTTGTTGTATCCCTTCAAAGTATTGAGAGTAGTCTTGATACAAGGAAAAAGAACTGTGTTACCATTTTGAGGTATTCAATGGGAGAATACTCAATTCTCTTACCTATGATAAGAAACTCTATTCTTTTCTAAGAGTTATCAAAAAGTGGAAACACTATTTAATAAGAAATTAGACCATCATCCACTCAAATTACCAACCACTATAGAAGTTGCAAACCTAAAATAAATTATAAAAAGCTAAACACTAAAATTGGATAGAGTTCTCCCAAAAATTCCATTTAATCATCAAACACAAAATGAACAATACAAACAAATTATTAATTAAATAATTATTATAAGAAGTTATTATTTATTTATTATTAAAACAATATTGATAATAATATAATAAAATTTGGTCCGTAATTATTGATAATTATAATTGATATATGATTTTGAAAACTAATAAAATATAGAAAACAAAGATAAATGTGAAACTATGTATTATTTACATAAATGCACATTTACGTTTTTACTCCTACTTGTTGAAAATATAAAAAAAATCATGGTTTGAATATTGCAAGTGTACCCAAAAATTATGATAGAAAAATCGGAAGTAGTTATCCACATGAAGTTGTATTGGGCAAACTTTGCAATAAGACCTTCACATTAATGTTTGAAAAATATGTTTTTCAATATATAGAAAAATAAATATGTAGAACACGCTTGTCCGCACATTCATTCATACACCAAACATCATTTCATCTGGTTCCTATTTACCAAAATAGTGGATACCTAGTTATGTGGCTTTGACAAATGCTTCATGTTTTTCAAATAATTTCGAAAGCAAAATTGTGAATGTGATTATCGAACTTTATATACATACTGGCCAAAAGAACGATGAAAGAAACGAACAAGAAACTCCAATTTATTATTGCAGAGATGAGAGCTCCGGAGGGATTTAATAATAGCATATCTCATCTTTTGATAATAACTAAAACTTTTAGGGTAGAACCGGGAATGACTAGATTAATGATACTGATGGAAGTTCATAAATTTTGGGATGGAAACTAAAACTTTTTGGGTAGAATTGGAAATAATGACTAGATTAATGATAGTAACGGAAGTTATATAAACATCGGGCGTGGAATAAAATACAGCTGAAAGAATGACTATTTCATTATACTCTAATGTAAGTGTAATGAAATGGAAATAAAAAGTTTCAAATACAAATTAATAAGATATTTAGATATATAAATGATTATATTTTTCAATAATGTTAAGAAATATTTATATATTTTATAAAGTTAAATATTTAAATTATATTAGTCAAAGCTCCATTAATGGGCAGTGAAAAGAAAATCAATGGCTATATTCACGCTTTTTGACGGAGGCTGATTTAAAAGAGTTGCAAATTACCTAGCTAATATAAATTTTAATCTTTAAATCTGAGCTATATGATTTATAGCTTTAAATCTGACGAATTATAATATCAGTCAATATGCATTGGAGTAAAAATATTCGGAACTCATTGAAATACAAATATAGGGAACGACTAGGAGAACTAATTATAAAGTTAAACGTAACAATAATACTTCTAATTTATAAAGTCGGTCATATTAATTTCGAATGAATAACACAGATCTGTAAAATTGATATTTATCCTAAAATAAAATTAAGTGTAACAATGATGTCGGTTCTCCAGCATGGAGTGCATTGATGTTTAATCAGATTTTAATATAATTTAAGTACAATATTTTAGATAATCGACAAAGCATTATACATTTTTATTATACTAAACAGTCCCAAAAAAGTTGATGATTTAAAGTATTTGAAGATAGTACATTAATGCTGATCGGATAGATTCATATGATGAAATGAATATCTACAGATACACGTTCAGTACAACTATGCAAATTCTTCTTGTATGCAGATGGGATGAGAAGATGGAAAGAAAATTTCGAACAGTTCGTTGAAGGTATACAAGCCTCGTTGATTTTCTTTATTGAAAAAAAAAATTGATTTAAGATATTAAATTATTGTATTTAATTAATAAATAAATAATCTAAATAATATCATTTTGAAATGGATTTTGTCAAATTTGTATTAAATTTTATTTTTTATTATGTTTAGAGGAGTTGGTAATTAAGTTTATTTTACATTTATTTGCTGCCGTCAATTTTTGACCATTAACAAGTAATTAAGCATATAGTATAGTTTAATTAACATATGAAATGATTTTTTTTGGTGTATTTTTTTGGTTAATTTTATGCAATATTTGGTAAATATTTTTAAAAATCAGAAGTTTAAGTTTTTTAGTCTACAAAATTTAAATTTTTCACAAAAAATTTGACTAGTGAATCAATTTATGGATTTAAAGTGTATAGTATATAATAAATAATCTCAATCTTACTCAAAATAATATGACCAAATTCCAATAAAAAAAGTCATTTTCTATATTTAATTATTTAAACTACTCAGGAACTAAATAACTGGGAAATTTGAACATAAGAAAAAATATTCACATTTTTCCTTACATTTTCACAAATAGACTTACAGAATTAACTCTAAAAAAACTTAAATTTAATTAAAATTATAATTATCCATAAAATATCATATTCCTACGTAAAAGAAATAATAATAATAAATTTGATATCAATGCTAACATAGAAAGGTGTAACTTTCGTAAATAACTCAAAGGATTTAATGAGGAAAATTATTATTGTCTTGAAAAAAATGAATATCTGAAAATTTAACATGGCATATAGAATTTGGGACCGCACTTTAATAAAGAATCTTATTGACTTTGGGATATATAATTTGGCGAGAAAGGGAGAGACTGCATCACAGCACTATGCGAAATTTTAATTTGAAAAGTCTAATAAACTAATTTTATTATTCTTATTCTTAAAATAAAATTAATTAACTCATCTATTATTTAAATAATTTCCTTATATGACAATAGTGAATCTCCGTGTTAAGTTAGATGATTTATATTTAAATAGTGTAAGTGAGATGTAAATATTTAGTATATAATTAAAAATTAAGGTTTAATTAATGAATGTTTATAAAGAATTATGATAAATTATGATATGTTATTTTTTTATAGGTTTATGTATATAATGATATGAGCAAAAGGAAAAATATAATAAAAATATTTAAGTAAAAGGAACATAGGGGGTTAAGGTTACATGGGTGAATTGACTTGATATTAGTCTTTTGAAGTACACAATTTCTTGTATATGGATATTTAATAATGTTTTGCATCACTCTTGAATTGGTTTGCTTTGTGGATGTTTCCCTTTCTTTCTTAGGAATGGTGTACTTAAAATTTTTTATTTACTTCTATTGATTTTCATAATTTGTTTTTTTAAATCTTTTAATAAATCATTAATGATCTGCTAGCTACAACTTATAACTTTTAATGAATCCAAGTTCCTTTTCTTGTGTTGAGATCCAACTACTTTGTTGAAAAAACCTATATCTAGATAAAGGTACTTTCTGAGCCAAATCTTAACAGTTTAGCTTTAGAAAGATTGAATGCGAGAAAAGGAACAAGAAAGTAAACAAGGAAGGTTTTTATGAATTTTGAAAAAGTAATATTGATAAACATACACCATAAATAAACCATAAACATATGAAAGTCATTTAGAGAAGAATGATTTTATTAATAGGAAATGAATACCTGAAATGTGTACGATTTTAGAGCCTCCCATTCCTTACCTTACCACTCATTTTATCATCCTTTTTATATAGTGGATTCTTAATTAGATCAACTTTGATTAAGCATTCCTCCAACTTAAACTTTGATTTTGAGCTACACAAGGAAAATTGGACCATTAATATAAAACCCAACCTACCATGGAACTACAAGGATTCAACTTAAACAAATACATGGGCCTTATAAAGGTGATTTTCTTTTCCATTCTTAGAGGTGTGTGAACAAACTTTGCTATATTATTGAAGACAAATTAGTCAAAAAAATCCTAATCTCAATAGATCTCATAAATAAGTTTAATTGTTGAAAATCCCACGCCCTAAGGCATATATCATCAATTAGTTGAGCTAGCAGTAAGACATTCACATTGGTCGATAATACAGGCTACCTTATGGCATGAACTTTTTCAAAGATAAAGCACTATATGATGCTGCCTCACTTAAAGTTTGTGATGTTCTTTTACAACAACCATATATGTAGAAGCATCTTTGTTTATAACTCTAACCCACATAATGTCATTGCTGGTTTTGAAGTCAACTCTGCACAATACCAAAGAAAATGTTAACTACTAGAACTTCTTTCATCTCAATAAAGCAATATAAAAATGTAACTATTTAAATCGAAAAATTTATCCTATTCATAATTATAATCATATCATGTTATAGTTTCAAAATGAAATCTAAACTTAAATCTTGTAATTAGACAATGAATCATTTTTTATCAAATACTTTGATAAAAATACCTCATACAAATTAATGCTCATATCTACTTTTATATAAAATGTTGTAAATTTGTGATCAACCTTATTTTCCATTAATTGAAATAAGTATCAATGAATTTAAAATATGCATTATTATTTATTTATGCTATTATATATAAACAAAATAAATTTTGTTTATAGGTAAAGTGTGCATGTAATTACTGCGTAAATCTTTGGATGAAAAATAATAGTTCTCAACATTGATCAACCATTGGAAAAATTAACCATAAACCTGGAACAATAAATCCAACCAACAAGTGGGAAAAAACACGTCGCTGAATCTTCCAAAATTTCCATCACCCCAATCCTAGATAACCAATGATCTGCCTAAAACAATTCGAGAGTGATCTAGAAACATTATTGTCCTTATCCTTTGAAAGAATTCCTTTACCCGCTACTGAAGACGATGCAAGATCCATGGTGTAGTGAGAAAGCTCTCTGTGATGGAATGCTTATGTATAAGGAAATCCCATGTGTTATGCCCATGCTACTTGAGCACTATACTCTTTGTGCCTAAGGAAGACATATGGCGACATGCTTTTGTATATCCCCTTTCTCTATCATAAACCTTTCCCATAAGAATTAAAACCACGATAATTGGCATCGATTTAATATGACCAAAGACGGAACATGCTTCATTAATTAAGGTAGAGACTGTTGCAAAATCAACTTTTCTTGTACGAAGGTACGACCAAGGTAACAGTATTTCTACTCCAAGAACAGACTCTACACAGCTCCATCCTCCAATGAAAAGTTTCCTCAACCTATCGTTAGCTATGAGTGAAAACATTATTCCCGACTGTAAGAACTTCAGTCTCAGTAACACCATTCAAAATTTGACAAAGTGAACAATCCACACCATTTACTGCTTATATTCTCATAATTTGTGGCATGACACACGTTAAAGAAAAGAAAAAGAACACATCCTCTCATGGGAAAAACAAATTTCGAATGGCCATTTATAGGCGAACATAATAAACGTACAGCACAGCTAACTTTTCTCAACATATATCCTTTAATCAATATTGAAAATAGCTACAATATAATGAGACACACAATCAAAAGCAATATAAAAGTTGGTCCATGCAATAATCACCATATACATATACACTAAAGAATAAGGATTATCTATCAGTAAGTCTCTCATCTTCTTAGGTGAACAAGCCATCATTCAATACGTCAATTGATTCAGTGATCGAACATTATATTACCTTTAAATATGTCGAAAGGATATAAAGGTTGGACATCATTAAATTCTGATATCTTGATGGATGGTCAAATGGAAGCATTATACCAATACTTAGACACTTAATCAATAATGTTCTCATTCATCCACCAAAATCAAACTTAACAATGTCATTGACAGAGGGTTAAACTCCCTTGAAGCATGACCGTGTTAGATTTTAGGTTTTTGTGTACTCAAGACTGCTCATTTAACACCTTATTTATTGATTAAAAAATTGAATTGAAAATCATTAAGTTTATTAAGAAAATAAGAAATGAATTATTAAACTCATTGTATAAGTTTTTTATTTTATCATTCCTCAACATCTAGTATGAGAAAAACTAAATATAGGATAAAATCATGATTAAAACCATTATGTAATAAGTAACAACATTTGAAAACAACATTTAAGAACAATCATACTAGTTCTATAACAATTTATGCGTAACAATAAAAAGTTGTTGTGGGTATCACGGAAATCACTAGCACCTTTCTTTAAGAAGGCTAAGGCTAATGCAAGTAAGATACAATGTTTAAACACATTCAAATCAATCATTACACATAATAAAATTATTATGAAGTATTATTCATCATTTCTTACACTTAGATCCCATTAAACCCTCATTTCCATCCTCAATGCCTAAGAAAACACCAAAAGGAGGCTAACTAGGTCACTGAACGACATGATTATGGGTCCTATAAGGAAAATCAACATTCATAATAAGAATATGTCTAGGCCTCACATGGAAATATGGGAAGTAGTGCTCTGTAGTCCACCATTACCTTTAGGAGTGTAACATTCCTATCCTAAACCACTCAAAAGACTCAAATTTTTAGGCTTGCAAATGCTATGGCAGATATTGCATGGTATGCCATAATTGGAGGGTATGTTAAAACAATAAATTGATCAACATGAATCCTTCTTGGAAAATGTTAAAATAAGTAGCGAACAAGAATTTGCTAGGGCTATGGGGGAAATGAAGAGAACCTTTCTTCAAAAAGGCCAATGCAACTAAGAAACATAGGTTAAGCACATTCAAATCAATAAATATACATCATCAACCTAATTTTAAGTTTTATTCATAAGTCCTTATAGTTTTTACCCCATTATTCTATCATTTTCATCTTTAAAACTTGGGAATACATCAAAAGGAGGTGAAATAAGCCATTGCGAGACATGCCCATGGATCATTTCAATCAAATCAACATGCATAAGGGTATCCCATCAATTTCCCATGGAAATATAGAAAGTATTGCTCTAATATACTATAGAAAAGTAACATGCATATCTCAAATTATTGAAAGAACTAAAAATCCAAGCTTGCAATGGCTACAAGAGATCTTCCACGGTATGTCATTTTCTTCAGTGCATCTTTTCTTACTATTAGTTATCCTATACAACAATGTTCAACTATTGTTTTTTGCTACTTTATAACACATCCAAGGCCATTGTAATTTTAGGCCATGTTTATAACAATCATCAAGGGAACCAAGCATATCATAACCAATTGAGGAAACATGTATCCAATCAATAAAAATGCAAATTTCATATATGAAACATATATATTCAAAAAAAAATATTAAGCATGCAAATCATCCCAATGCTTATCTTACACATATATCTTACCTAAGAATGACTACATAGGTGAGATTTGACTCATGTTCTCTCTACCCAACACACACAGAGGAAGATACTTCCTACACTTCTTTCTAATCTCCCATGATTACTCATATTACCTATGCTCTTCAGTTTGTTTACCAAAGAATCTAATAACTATCTACCTTCATATTAAATATCCAATAGTTTCTTTCTTATTAGATAACAAATTTTATTTTATTTTGGGGGCCAAATCGACCAACAATCTACAAGTATTTAAAAGGATATTTTCCTATTCATTCATTGTTCCTATCATGAAATTGTAAGCCCTTTTACATATCTCCATGGTTCATACAAGGGATTGACTAGCTTTACTTCATGAAAACTCAATATTTCTCAATATCTTCTCATTATTTTGCATGAATTAATGTGTGAGGGTGAGGAGGTAGTTGGTTAATCAGTTAGGTATAAGAGTTAATTGATAAGATAATTAAATCATTCACTAAACTCCTAATTATATTTTCATTAACATTAAGAAATAGGATAATTACAAATAATTTAAGATACAATGACGGAAAGGTCATTAAACATCGCTAAATCCCCATGGGCTCCCTTAGCTTTCCATTTTTTACGGGATCATAGGTCCTTACATGATATTTCTTAGTTAGTTAGACTTGGATATTTTATTAATATTCAAAGATAATATTTACAAGATTCCAAAATCAGCATGTCAAATATAGATCATGATATATAGGAACAAAATAATCAAAAGTGTATTCTTGCACTACTTACAACACATACATAATCATATCCAAAACAATGAATTAGTTCTAAATAGGATATTACATTCCCCTCCCCCTCGGAATAACAATTTCATTAATGATATATTCCTTTATCAAACAATTATTGTCTTCACTATTTAGTTATACCGACATTCCCAATTTCTTCATTACATATTTGTCTCACTATTAGCTACAATTTATTTATTTATTTTTTTTCTTTTTTTTTGTATCTAGAGGGATTGGAAACTAGGTTGAGCTCATATTCATGTGAAACAAGGTTGATTATGACTGCTACCACCAAACCTATGGGTGAACCCATGTGTTGAACCTTGGAATTACCCTCTCCTTGACATCTTTTATCACTTATTTCCCATAGTTTTCCATAATATTATAGATCCCCATCAATGATAAATGACGGGTTTGTCTTAATGAAGGAATTAAATGATTGACATGTTATATTTTTATGTTTTTTTCTATTCGAATATTTTTTTGCAAATTATCTACAGAACACAAGCTATTCTGTAGCTAATTGTGTATTCCTTCGGTACTTCGATGGTTTGGCAGGTTCCATGTGTCAAATGAAGAAATTGGCCACATGGGCATCTCTAGAATTGTCTCCACATGGATTCTATCATATTCACTTAGCCTAGATCGATAAGAAAGCAAGCTCAAGATTGTAGTCAAAGGTGGAGTCAAACATATGATGCCCAGAAAAAATATGACTCTTCATCTGCTCTTTCATGGATAATCAATAAATCTAGCAAGTTTGTTGCAAGCATTAACTAGGATTAGCCACTTGTGTTAATGGTTCCGTTGCAAACATCTTGCTCGAATATAAGTCACCTGTAGCTAATCATACGTTTACATAGTTCTGTTGTAATATGTATGAGCCACATGTAGCTAGTTTTCCTCAAAGACAATTATGATTATTTCCTTTTAAATACTAGTTGTACAGAACCAAGGGGGGTTCAAAGAATTTTATGTATTAAGTTCAAACTTTCAGCTCTATATTTTGGAAATTTGTTCCTTTCTATAATATAAGTTGGTTTTGACCAATGATCATTTAAGAAACCATTTTCAATTAGTAAGCAGCTCAACCCAGTCAGTTGTAGAGGGCCCCTGCACTTAAGGAGGTTTTCTTTCCATTCATTTTCTATTTAGTTTTAATTTCATTTCTTTTCTTTTACAGTGTTTCTAACTTAGGTTGTTTTATTTTAGTTTTGATCAATAGCATAATGTTAAAACTCGATTGTGTAGTCTTGCTCCTCCAACACATTTCATGAAAGGAAATGATTTTGTTTGCAAACAAAATATGGTTGAAGTAATAAGAATGCATTGTTGTCTAGTTTACTCATTGTTTTGTTATTTATTTTCTAGAATAAAGTTGTCAATCCACTGTGTTAATGAATTTTTTTAAAGACCATTTCAAGTTGATACTCATCCTAAACTAAATGGTTAAACATTTACTTCACATAATTGTTGAAATCAATCAGTTAGCTTCTGCATGTTTCATTTACTTCTCTAGATCATAAAGTACATAAAGTTTCTTGTATCCCATCTCAAGAAGGTTATCTTTCAAAATTGAAGGTTAGAGAAACTAAAAGTATTTTAGTTGATTTCATTATCTGTATTTATTTCAACATGCATTACAACTTCACCCTTAATTTTAAGAAATAGATTCATGACATAGGATAAATGACGAGATAGGATAGATGCTCTGTTTTTTCCCTTCTTTAAATTAGATTTTGACTAGTTTTAGCTCTTGGTTCACCTTTACAAAGTCTAGATTCAGTTTCTAATAGTTTGGATTGTAGATCATTAGAAATCAAAGAACATAAACCCCCAAAACAATATAAAGATACAAAACAATGAAGTAAGAAGGGCTAACTAAGCATATATAGTGCACTACACTTCATCAGCTTACAAACCTTAGTTAATAATTTATGCAAGAAATTTATGACACTAAATTGACTAAACATTTCGGCATTGTTGCTGGGGAAGTGTAATAAGGTAACCTTATCTCTTACATTCAAAAAACAAAATGATATGCGTAGAGAAAGAGACTCTAGGGGTAGATTTATAGCTAGAGGTAGGAGTTCAATTCCTACAACACCACCTACTCCACCAAGAATAAGAAGAGATGCACCTCCATCTCAATCTCATACACCTAGCCATAGACCTCCTAAAGTTCGAAGGTCAGAAATTAAATCAAGAGGATCTCCTACTTCATCTACTGAGGCAGTCCTAGGGGAGAAAAATTTTGGATCTTCAACAAAAGGAGCAGCCTTTTCCACCTCCTCAAGGGAACATATTTTAGCTGAAGAATTAAGAATACCTAGTGAGGAGGAAGAAGTAGAACCTCTCTCCCACATACCACTAATAGAGGAACTAGAGGAAGAGAAATTAACATTGCAGGTTGAGTCTTATACTAACTCTAAAGAAACTATAATGCCACCAAAAAAAGGAGAGGATGGAGAATTCACATTGTTTGGAGGAGGAGGAGCTAGAGGAAGAGGTAGAGGAAACAATGGAGAAGGTAGAGGAAATAATGGAGAAGGTAGAGGAAATAATGGAGGAGGTAGTCTAGGAAATAGGGAAATTGATAATTCTTTTGGATTCCCTATAGTTGGAGAAGAAACAAATGCCACATTAAAAAATACCTCACCTTCTGTCCTCCAAAATTTCCATGGGTTAAAAAGTGAAGATCCTGAAACATTTTTATTTGAATTTGAAGTCTTGTACAAAACTTATGATTATTTAGAAGACTCTCAAAAACTTAAGTTGTTTCCTTCAACATTGAAAGGAGTTGCTTTAAAGTGGTTCATGGGGTTGGTCACTGAGTCCATTGGAACATGGAATGTTATGAAGAAAGTGTTTTTGGACAGGTATTTGATTATTGCATGCTCATTAGTCACAAGGATGAAGTGTTAAAAATCATGCAAAGAGAGGATGAAAATTTAGAGTATTTAATTGAGAGATTCAACTATAACTTAAAAAGAGAAAAGATGGATAATTTAGATGAAGATACCTTAAAATATCTTTTATTAAAGGCCATTAGAGATGAGTGGATAGATATCCTTAACAAGATGGGGAAGGGAGATATCCCTCAACTCCCATTAAGTGGCATAGGAGAATTATGTGTTCATCTCTCAAGAGGAAAATCCAAAACTGGAAAAGGTCCAAGAGATCCTTCTCTTGTTAGAGTGAGTAAATCTACAACTCAATAAGTGAGTAGGGAAAAAATTGGGAATATGATTGATGCATTCAAAACACATATTCTAGGGAGCCTTAGTGAACAAATAGACACCCTTAAGTTACAAAATGAGCAGAAAATCGAGGCTAATTCTTTAGCTATTTTCTGTCCCAAATGCAAAAAAAAAACACGCTTTAAGAGAATGCCCTTTGGATGCAAAAATCATAGAGACTTTTGTGATTTGTTTAGAAAACAATGAGAGCAAGGAATGTGCTTCAATTCCAGGTCTTAAGGCTATTTTTCAATAAGAAATAATTCCAAATTCAGCAGAATCTCTTTACTTTATCTCTATAAGACCTTGGTAGGGGCCACAAAATTAGGGATTTAAAAATCAAATGTATATTCAACCTCCACCAAATTGGAATTCTTTGCAACCTTGGCCTCAACCTCTATCTAAATCTCAATCTCAACCTTGGGCTCAAGGAATACAAAATCCTTATGGAAGATTTTCTCAATACTATCAATATCCTCCATCATATCAGAATTATCCTCCCCCAGAAGTTCTACAACAAAATCAATGGCCACAACTTCAAAATCAGAATCCTCAACTTTCACTACCATTCCCTCAAGAAATTCCTCAAAAAAACCAACAACCTCAACTTCAAAACCAAAATCCTCAACTCTTACTACCATTTCACTAGAGACCAAATCAACTACCTGCCCAACCATTACCAAACCCAAACAATAAAAATCCTCAGAATACTTACATGGTGGAAGGACAACAATTTCCAACTTATATGATCACTCCTCTAAATCTCAATGATGTTAAAATAAGATCTTGTAGGATATTAGAAAGGGAAAATCCTTTTATAATTATTCAGGAACAAGAAAATTCTGAGGAAGATTCTCTATAGCCCAATAAATGTTTTGAAGGAACATCTCTCCAAAACCAAAATGTTGAAAATGAAAAACAAAAAGAACCAATGAACTCAACTCCTATCATTGAGCAACCAATATCTACTTCTGCAACTCCTTTTCCTGAAATATTATAAGTTGATAGAGGGGTGGAAAAGTAGATTATGTTGCCTAATTATGATTTTCTAAATGAATTGAAAAATGTCTCTATCAAAATCCCTTTGTTACAAGCCATTAGGGAGATTCCAATCCTAGCTAAAACAATAAAGGAGTTGAGCATAAATAAACTAGGAAGAAAAAGCAAAATAAACAAAAAGAATATATCTGGTAGGAAAAATAGCAAACATAATGATGAGAAAAATTGCCATACAAAAATTTGTAGATCCAAGAAGTCCAATTGTGAAAACACATATCAATGGAGTTGAAATTTCCAATAGATTGATTGATTTAGGAGCAACAATAAACAACATGAGCAAACAAACCATGGAATAGCTTAAGCTTCCTAATCTTCTTTACACACCTACGTTACTGCAATTAGCAAATAGATTTGTAATCAAAGAAGATGGTGTGTTAGAAGATATTTCAGTGTCCTTAGATTCTTGTGAATATCCTGTTGATTTTATGATGTTAACCCCCAAAAAGAATCTAGGAGGACATCCACTTATATTAGGAAGACCTTGGCTTGGCACAACTGATGCTTTCATTGGTTGTAGATCTGGCGACATGTATATTTCGGATGGGAATTGAACTAAGAAATTCACTCTATATCCTCCAGCAAGAACAATCACAGAAATAGATGACAAAGAATGGATTGATGATGAAAATGACATTCAACCTCTCTTTACTATTTCAAACATTAGTGAATATATTCAAGTCTTGAATACAATGGAAAATTTTGAATCATCTTCGAAATATGAACATGATCATTCCAAGAAAAATCCAAGAATATTTGTCATCTAGGTAAACGTCTCTTTATTCTATGGAAGAATTTGGTAGATCTACAATTGAAATATTTCCAGGGAGAACATTGAACATAAACAATAACTTGGAGAAATTACAACGGGAAAAGCTAATCAGAACATTACAACGAAATTTTGCTTCATATACATGGAAATACACTGACATGAAAGGAATTATTACTAAGACTTGTATACATCACATCTACATTGAGGAAAATTGTAAACCTATCAGAGAACCTCAAATAAGGATGAATCCAAATCTTAGGGAAATTGTGAAAGAAGAGCTGCAAAAACTGCTAAATGTAAACTTCATTTATCCAATTTCAAACAACCAATAGGTTTCCGCTCAAGTGTTTGTGCCTAAAGAGAATGGTAAATGGAGGGTATGCATTGATTATCGATAATTGAATAAAGCTACCCTTAAAGATCATTTTTCTTTGCCCTTTATAGATCAAGTGTTAGATACATTAGTAGGTAAGAAGTATTTATCATTCTTGGATGGTTTTAGTAGTTATAATCAAATTTAGGTGGCACTTGAAGATCAAGATAAAACCACATTTACTTGTCCATGAGGAACCTATGCCTACCAAGTACTTCGTTTTTAATTATGTAATGGACCTACAACATTTGAAAGAGCAGTACTAGGATTTTTTTTCTGATCTAATATATGATTGTGTAGAGATATATATGGATGAATTTATAGTGTATGTGAATACATTTGAAGAAGCTTTAGAAAATTTGGAAAAGGTTCTTAAAATATGTACGGAAGAAAACCTTTAGCTAAGCCATGAAAAATGTTTAATGATGTTTACAGAAGGGATTGTTTTAGGACATCACATTTTCGGATATTGAATTAAAGTTGATAAATCTAAAGTTGAAGTCATCTCTAAATTATCAATTCCAAATTGTTAAAAGGATGTTAGAAGTTTTCTAAGATTTACAGGATACTATAGAAGATTTATAGAAAATTTCACTAAAATAGCATTCCCACTCTTAAAATTACTCACCAAGGATTGTGAATTCAATTGGAATCCCAATTGCCAATTAGCATTTGAGACTTTAAAAGAAAAAATTTATGAAGCACCCATCTTGACAGGTCAAAATTGGAAACTACCTTTTCACATCTCAACAAATGCTTCAGATACATCTCTAGGAGTTGTATTACGACAGAAATATTTGATTCCCTATGCCATCTACTATACAAGTAAGAATTTGACTCCCACCGAGTAAACTTATACTGTAAGTGAATAGGAATTTTTAGTTGTTGGTCATGCTATCAATAAGTTTAGACATTATATAATAGGCTATGAAACCTTTGTTTATACAAATCACTCTGCAATTAGGTACGTAATGAGTAAACCTATTACTAATGGCAGAGTTACAAGATGGTTATTACTCTTGCAAGAATTCAACATTACTATGCTAGATAGACCAGGAAAGCAAAACGAAGTTGCTGATATGTTGTCCAGAATTCAAAGTATCAAAAATGATACTCCGGTTGAAGATAAGTTTCCTGATGAATATCTTTTTGTAGTACCTACTCAAACCCCTTGGTTTGTAGATATTTCCAATTACTTAGTCACAAGGAAATTGCCTTCACATTTGTTTCCTAGAGAGAAAAGAAAAATCATTCAAATAAGTGCAAGATAACCATGGATCACTAATGAATTGTATAAAATAGCTCCAGATCTCATGATCAAAAAATGTGTTAAGGAAGATGAAATGACTGAGATTCTTAAGGCATGTCATATGAACTGTGTGGTGGGCACTTTACTGACAAGAGGACAACCTAATAAATAATTTCTTTAGGATATTATTGGCCATCCATCTTCAGAGATGCCAAATAATATGTCAAGAGGTGTGAAAGCTGCCAAAGGGTAGGGAAACTTGCTTCTTCAAATGAAATGCCACTACAAATTTAGGTATTCATTGAAACTTTTGAAAATTGGGCCTTGGATTTTGTTGGACCAATTAATCCTCCATCTAAGCAAAAGAAGTATATATTGGTATGTGCTGATTATGTCACTAAATGGGTAGAGGCTAAAGCATTACCTTTTGCTAATGAAAAATGTTTAGTTAATTTTCTTTTTGAGGACATCTTCACTCGTTTTGGTGTTCCAAGAGAAATTGTGACAGATCAGGGATCTCAATTTACATATAAAATGGTGAAGAGTATTTTGGACGATTACAAGATCAAACATAAGAAATCTACCCCCTATCATCCACAAGAAAATGGTTTAGTTGAATCTACAAATAAGGTGATTGAAGGAGTTCCCACTAAGATTGTGCATCTACATAGAAGAGATCTCGGCAGAAAGGATTCCTGAAGCTTTATGGGCCTATAGAACTATATGGAGGAACATGAAGGGACATACACCCTATGAACTTGTTTATGGGAAACAAGTCCTATTCCTTATAGAGTTTCAAATCAAAACATTCAAGATGGCAGTCCAATTGGGACTAGATTTATCAGAGGCACAAAAACATAGATTGGAGCAACTCAATGGGCTTGATGAAATCAGGAAAGATGTAGTTCAAAGAACCAGTATGGTCCAATAGCAAAGGGCTAAATGGCATGATAAATATATCAAGGAGAAGAAATTTCAAGCAGGAGATTGGGCACTTTTGTTTGATTCAAAATTAAAATATTCTCAACAGAAGTTTCAGACTCATTGGATTGGGCCATATGAGATTGAAGTAGTCTTTAATAATGGAGCAGTAAGGATAAAGACAGTAGATGAAAGAAAAATACTTCTTCTTGTGAATGGTCCTCTATTGAATATATATCATAAGCCAATTTCAAAAGAGGAGTTCATTAAGGTGTTCGAGAATAACTATGAAATCAAGCTAGTGAAGAAGAACTCTTCTTCTTTACTAACTTAGCCATTATTTTTTCTAAAAAAAAAATAAAAGAAATTGTATAAGCTTGAAAACAATCATTGATTGGCATACTTATACAGAAAATATAGGGTGAAAATCAGAGATTTTTGAAATCCTATATTCTCCATTTCCTTTTTGTAATAAGTAGTGATAAAAATCTACATTCATTTGCAATTCAGATTCTACAAATTCATAGTCTCATTCCATCTCATTCTATTTTCATTTTATTTTACAGATCCATTTCATCTCACTGTCATATTTCCTTTAAATTTTATTTTTACAGTTTTACTCCATCACGCCCTATTTCCCATTTTATTTTACATTTCATTCTCTTTCATTGTCATAACCCATTTCTATTTCATTTTTACACTCATATTCCATAGTCATACTTCACTTTGTCTTCTTTTCAAATTCTGCAGCTGATTTTATTTTGCAGCTAATTTGATTCTACATCTACAACTTACTTATCAGCTCTAGCACAATTGTACAATGGATAAGTGAATCATGAATGCAGGAAATTGAAGAATCCAGTTTTGGAGACTAAACATGCTAAAAGGTATCTACGGATCAACACCAAAAGAATTATCAAATAGAAAGATTAAATTCTAAAGGTAAAATGGAAAATTTATTTCAAACAACAAGTTAAAAACATAAGGCATGTATAATATGGATAATCATATGTCTCCTTAATGAGTCATCATTTGATTTGACTACCACTTCATCATGCCACGTCTCCACCACATCTTCCATATTATGTACCCAAACGGTCCATAATAACTTCATCATACCACATCTCTGCTACAATCTCCGTACTCTGTACCTAAATGGTCCCTAATAACTCCGTCTATTAATGGTCATGGCTACAATGTGACCAACTTTTCCACATCTCTCCAAACCCTCACCATCTATTTATTCCATGCAAACCCATATTTCTTTTTCACCATACTCATAGTCAATGCATTTCATAGACTAGGAGAGTAATTTTGAAGGTTAAGAAATTTTGTGAAACGAAAGCCATGGGACTCATTGTCAAGACAGAGCCAATAGGAGAAAAATATATGGAAGGATACCAAAAACTCAAGGAAATGCTGCAAAATGCTAGATGGCTCAACTTCATTGAAAATTTTGATGGTTTTCACAAAGATATCACAAAATATTTTGCTAGGTCATTTGATGGTACAAAAGTAGAAATTTGAGACATTAAGTTTGCAGTAACAAACTCCTTCATAACAGAGGCTACAAAACTTACAAGACATGATGAAAGATGGTTAAAAAACAAGGAATTCCACAATAAATCATGGAAAGTAATCCTTAGGAATGCAGGTATGGATGTCTCTGTGTTTAGAAAAGGAATTCCTATTTCATCACTTAAAAGTAAATGGAGAAGCATGCTTTTGATATTACAGAAATTTATTACCTGTGAGGGGAGATTCGGGTGCATGTATGTCTACCATATATGTTTATTGATGAACTTTCTAGAAAATGGAGAAATCAATCTTCCTTTCTTCTTGCTAAACTTTAAGAAGGATGGCTTCAAATGTACAAAATAAAATAGAATACATAGACACAACCATGTAACATCATGGGTTGGTAAAGATACTGGTTGAGTTTCATTTGAAAAGAATAGGAGATACTTGGGAAAATTTCTTGATAAGAAACTATTTCCAAGAGGCACTAGAGTCACCTGAAGAAGGTAATGTTAGAAGGAGTAGGAGAAATAAGACTGGTATAAACATTCAAAGCAAACCTGAGTCCTCAATGTAGAAAAATGATGAAGAGCTAATCTCTGAAAAATTGATAGAGATCACGAAGCAAATCAAGCAAAAAGGGAAAATGAAAAAGAAAGCTGGTGAAACTACTGGAAACAAACCTAAATCTTCATTAGAAAAAGATGATGAAAAATTAATCTATGAAGAATTGACAGAGATTAGGAAACAAATCAAGGGAAAAGAAAAGATAAAAAAGGAGAAAAAAGGTACAAAGGAGGAGAACATAAGAGCTCTACAACTTAGAAGGATCCCTAGACTCCGAGGTATGGTAAAGAAGATATCATCAAGGGGGACGGAGTTCATACATTTAGAAGAAGAAACCCCAATACCATCTCCTGATAATGTTCCATCTACACACAGTCCTCAAAATTCTCCTGAACAATATTTTGGAGGTAGCCCCAGCAGAAGATCTCCAGGCATAGACCCAGTGCAGCAACAAATATATGACTATATAGAATCACTGGAGAAGAAAAGTCCCTCAATGGATCCAGAATCCTCTTTCAATCCAAAACCCTATTTCAATCTACAAGAACCTCTAATTTACCCTCTCAAATAGGAAATATATGAGTTAGAGATATTGAATAGACATATTAAGAAACAAAATGAAACCTTGAGGGGAAAAAATAAATTAGACAAGGCTATCCATGATAATACAATTCTGCATCTAGGACTGTGGGATAAGAAGAATAGGAATTTGAAGAGGAAGAATAGAAGCCTTAGCAAAACAATCATCAACCTTAAATACATGCTTCTTATGAAGAAACCTAGAATGGCAGTCACTTCAAAGAAGAGCAAAAGAAGAAAATTGGATGTACCAGCAAAAGTGTCTGAGCAAATGCAATAGGGAAGAAGAATTCACATTTTTGGAAAACTACATGAGGACATGCAACGATTTTGCAGTGGGGGTATTTTGAACCTCATAATTACCATCTCCTTGACAACTTTTCTCAGTTCTTTCCGTTGCTTTTCCATAAGATTACAGATCCCCGTCAATGATAAATGATAGGTTTTGTCTAAAGGAAGGCATTAAATGATTGGCATGTTATATTTTTATGTTTTTACTATTTGAATAAATTTTTGCAAATTAGCTATAGAACATAGCCTATTCTGCAGCTAACTATGTATTCCGTAGCTACTTCCATGGTTTGGAATGTTCTAGGTGTCAAATAAAGAATCTAGCCACATAGGCATCTCTAGAATCATCTCCACATGGATTCTATCCTATTCACTCAAGCTAGATCGACAAGAAAGAAAGCTCAATATCGTAGTCAAAGTTGGAGTCAAACATATGATACACGGAAGCAATAAGACTCTTCATCTGCTCTTTCGTGCATAATCAATAAATCTAACAGTTATGTTGCAAGCATTAACTCAGATCAACCACCTGTGTTAACGATTTTGTTGCAAACATCTTGCTTGAATTTAAGTCACCTATAGCTGATTAGACATTTAAAAAGTTATATTGTAATACGTATGAGCCACCTGTAGCTAGTTTTCCTCAAAGACAATTATCACTATTTCCTTTTAAATACTAGTTGTACAGAACCGAGGGGGATTCAAAGAATTTTATGTATTAAGTTCAGACTTTCAACTCTATATTTTAGAACTTCATTCCTTTCTATAATATAAGTATTGTGTTGACCAATGATTGTTTAAGAGAGCATTTTAAATTAGTTAGCAGCTCAACCCAGTCAGTTGCAGAGGGCCCCTGCACTGAAGGAGGTTTTGTTTTTATTCGTTTTCTATTTAGTTTTAATAGAGAAACATGTATATCATAAGTATTTTAAGCAACACTTATCACGTTAATAAAAAATCATATTTCATTGATGAGCATATGCTTAACCATATCTACACACAATCCTCGGTATCACTTATTAGTTGGAAATATGTGTATTTATGCATGTTTTTTTATATATAATACAATTCATTCATCTTAATAACACTATTCCTATGATCTAAGTAGCTACACATAACAACTTCTCTTCTAAAGAAACTTAATAACATAAAATGAGAGAAACTATCGTAGAAATCACTCCTTTCTAGGATTTTTTTGTATATAATGAAACACCTAAAACAAAAGTGTTGTTATGGTCTTCTTTCCCCTTGCATGAAAGATCATTAATTGGGATATAGTCACCAAAATGAAAATATCTATCTAAAATATTTAGTGCTATTTGTAATACTTATGAAAATGTAAGATTCCACTCCATAATCAAAACATAACATGGAAATAAATATTCCACGTTGCCCTATGTGCATGGTTTACTTCAAGTAGGATTTGTTTTAACTACAACACTTTATACTCATTCATAAAACAAAATTACGTAAAGATCACATTCAGATTCATAATGAACCATACATTCCACACATAAAAAAGAAAAGAGACATGGCAGTAAAATTTCTCTTGAAGATAATGAGATACAAAATTCATTTTCCAACCATCTCATATACCATAAAAAATAGGGAAATTCTTATCAAGATACTGGAAGCCAAGATCTCAAATAATTTCCAAAATATCATAACCTCTTGTGGTCTACATAGACTAGACATCGCATAGGAATGGAGCAAAGATACACATCTAATGCACCTTGTCTGATTAAGCTTTGAGGCCATAAGTGTTATCACATAGGAGTTTCATCTTGCATAAAAGGAAATTAAAAACCACATCGAATGTTAATACCATAACCAATTCATAAATAACATGTGGAAATAATCATTAATGGAAACATGGAGGCCAATAACAATATTCATCTAGGGAAAAATGGAGGCCAATAATAATATTCGTCTAGGGAAAAATAAAGTCCAGCCCAGAACCCAAAATAATAGGGTGAAGAGATGCAATGATGTAAATGAGCTAGTCAATGATTGTTCAAAAAAAGAAGAACATACACGATATTAAAAACACTTCTCACATCAAACCTACAAAATATATAGAGAGACCATAAAACCACCTCACTCCCAACAAGGCCATATTTGAATAAACAAGAAAAACAATGTATAATAAGAAATTTGATATAGGTATGAGCCAAGTTTCTCCATAAAAGTCTAATTCAAAGACAAACAACTTAAGGCCTTGCATTGGGCATAAGAGCCAAAACTAGTTGAAACCGCCAAGACAAGACCATACATGGAGATAGATTACTAAAACAGTACCAAAAAGCCTAAAACCAACCAATTTTAATCTTGATAAGAGGTAATTATCATTATATCTTGAGCACAGTCAATCGGTGGGTTAGTAGTGTCACCAGGGAGATTAGTGAGATCACCAAATGCTAAATCTCACACAAGAAAGAATTCAACCCTAGCTAATCAAGAATATACATTTTCTAATCAAAACCTTTGTTTACAAAGAATATGTTTGATATCCTCCAGTGAAGAAAACACATTATATTTCTCATATTTCTTATCTTTAAAATTTAAATGCATCAAGGTATCCATTTATTATTGTAGAGTGAAAGAGTTTCAGAAATGAAGCCTCCTTGTCCCAAATATGCCAGAATAGAGAACCCTGAATTGAGGCTTCTGTGATCCATATCTAATTTTTGAGATAGGTTTGGTGATAATCACATTCAAATTCATTTGTCGACGCATTTCCAACCAACAAGGGTCGTTCATCGGCAGGACGAGATGAAGAACCAGATCTAGGCATAGCTTAAATAGAGAGAGATCATTCAAATGGTTATAAAGAAGCACTTATAATTGACCAAAGGGACAGGGAAACAGCTATACTTGACTGGTCCAAGATTTATTTAATTCATTAATTAATTTCTTAGATGATTCATTAATTGATTTAATGAATTAATGAATGAATTAACTAACTCTTGGAATAGTCAAATATAGTTATTGCTCTGTCCTTGTGGTCAATTATAGTTGTTTCTTTCAAACCGTTTGAATGATTTCTCTCTATTTAAGCTATGCCTAGATCTGGTTCTACATCTCGTCCTGACAATGAACCACACTTGTTGGTTCTAAACACATCAACAAATGAATTTTGATGTGATTATTGCTGAAAACCTGTCTCCAAAATAGAGAACCCTATTCATATATTCTTCTACAACATTTGAATATGTGTGATATGGAAGTTCCCCAATCTCTTTAGACTCCAATAGAAGGATTTCCTTGCTAACTTGTATATGAAAGACATCAAAGAAAGTCCCAAAAAAATCATAGGAAAAAGGACGAATTTGTTTGTACTAAGCATTACCCATGGCCGCCCCTTCGACTTATCATTCTCTTAAGAGGAGGAGTGAGTACATTGGCAAGGGAAAAAACTGGAAAACCACTAAAATAACCTCTACCCAACAGGAAATAAAAAGGACGAGACACATATGCTTGAAACCCTGACCTAAAAATTGGCAAGTCATCACAAATTTCCACACATAAGACTAAATTTCAAGAAATTGTTAAGATCACAACAGAACAAAGACATAACACATTAAGTTACCCAAAACCATAATAAGAAATGGAATATCCATTTAATCAAATAGCGAACAATAGAAAATCCAATGCCCAAATCACTTAGTGTCACTAGCAAAGTGAAACATAGAGTAATTGGAAAGATTATCACAAGCAATAACGTACATAAACCCAAATTCACAGTGTCAGAGTTGTTTCAAAGTAACACATATGCACCCAAATGAAATTCCCTCATAGTGACAGACTTTTATTGATGGATCAATATCTCTCCTAAACACATGAGAACCCTCTAAGACAAACAAGCAACCTTTTGCATAATTCAATGTTGGAAAAGGGAGATTGGATACCTCTAAAATAACTATAAGATACATGGACTGAAATTGACAGAAGAGCCCAATATATGCATCTAGAAAGCGAGAAAAAAAACATTGCAACCTCAAATTAAACTATATGAAGGAGGTCAAGGATAAATCCCCACCTTCATTCCTATGTGGCACATACCTTCGTCATCCGACACTACAACTATGCATTTAAATTAACAAGTCCCTAACTAGAAATCCCAAGACCATTAGCTACCTACTACCATGGCTTCTCTAACATGAGACACATTTGAAGCAAATTGCAAAATTTGCAATCAAACTCTCACTCATCCCACGTTAACATCCCTCTGGCTGCTACTACAATATGGAGAAAAATTTTAAATTTAAGGATTTATAATTATTTTTAAGTATATAAACATTTGTGTTTCTTACTAATTATTATAATTCCAACCCTAAAATGTTTGGAAAAATTAAATATATTTAAATTAGTGAGCATTTATATAGTTTGTAGAAACTTCGTGTATTTTCGAGAGTATAAAATTTTTATCATATACAATTTGGATGAACCACTTTACAAAATAAACAAATTGATGAATATTTTCTCACAAAAATATTGAAATCTATTCCATATCTAACATTTTAACTTTAAAATTTTCCTTACTCCAATACAATGATAAAAAAAATTACAACTCCCTCTAATACCTTACGTTAACTTGAGTTAGTATCCATTATAAAGATTATCATACATTTCTAGGAAAACATATCAAAACTCTACTTTAATTCTTACTATTCTTATTGTCATTCTTACCTCCCATAGTAATTTTATTTTAAGCATTGCCATATTCAATCTTGAATGACTCATTTTTAGTATTCATGCCATCATGCTTTCTAACATTTATACTTGGATGCCTTTCTCAATGCAATTACTATATATAAGAAAGATACATAGTATACAAAGTTCAATTAAAATGAAATATAGTCAACATATTAATCATATGAAAGTAATACGTTTTTGGAGATATTTATCTACAGATAAATAGAGATGAACTAGAATCAATCAAATTCAACGTGATTTCATTCTCATAGCACAGATGGAATATAGTCAACATATTAATTATATGCCAGGAATATTTTTTTTTGAGATATTTCTCTACGAGTAAATAAAGATGAAGATTCAAATATCAATCAAATTCAACGTCATTTCATTCTCATAGCACAGATGAAATGTAGTCTAACCTATTAATTATATGCCAGTAATATTTTTTTAGACATTTATCTGCGAGTAAATAAAGATGAAGATTCAAACATAAACCAATATTATATATATCTATATATATAAACTTTTCTCTGGAAAAAAAAAATATATAAACTTACTTAAAATGTCTCTACTCCTTTTGGTGTTTTCTTCCATTGCATACATATATTCAAAATAGCTTTCCTCATAATTTCCCCAATCAATAGAGTCATGAATCTCAATGGTTTCATAGTAATGCTTACAGATCACAACATTTATAGTATTTCAAGATATAAAGTTTAGAACCATATCGTTTCACTCTAAATAAAAATAACACTTGCTCATTCACATGTATATAAAATTAAATCTATTAATTTTCAAACGTTGATAACCATCCCTTAATAGTAATTATTGTTTTGTGCCACAACTATGCTTGGAAATTTTTCAAAGTTGTACCCATTTACTTGAGCCCGGTACGCAACCCCTAACTTGTTTTGACACCATTTTGTAACATGCTACATATACTTACCCACCAAGGCAGGGCTTTTAGGTCTATGTTAGTTCAAGAGTACACATAATAATAAAATTATTTTCGCAGTAAAATGCTATTTACAAAATGCCTACTAAACATCGCGAAATAGTTTAGTATCATGTTCACAAGCAATTATGTACATAAAGTCTTTCCTAATTCAAGTCAGAACCAACGTAACCAATCCGAGGTCAATGAAATATAGTCGTGAATTCAAATTAGTCGTTCTCTTCTACTTTCAAAAGGAGCCATTAACAAAAAGTTATTTTTTATATATTGATGAAATACTTTAATATATCCATTTCCTATCTCGAAGTAGAGAAATAACGAAGAATGGCACGTCTAATTATTTTTTCACATATAATTATTCGTGATATGAATTGGATCGCTATATAATTTTTTAAATATATTGATGTTTTGATAGTAGAAAAATGAAAGGAATCATTTTACAGAAATAATTTTAATGGTGGGATAGTTTGGTGAGTAGCATATTTTAAAATTTTATAAGGGAATTATTTGAAGGGCCCTTAAATGATGTTTATTTCAGGGGAATTTTTTTGTTGTTTAATTCCCACACCCCTTGACACTATTATATCAAAAGAGACTCTCCAATAATCCAAGAAACATATCGATTATAGTTAAAATGAAAAGCAATATTCCTCTTGGAAATTGACCTGTCATGATTGATCATCATAATTCAAGATGATTCCAAAACAATCCCTATTACTTATGGGGAAAAGGCTAGCCACATTGAGACTATGAAGAATAATCTACAACAGTTGAATTGTAACCCATGCTAAGTGTTGAATGGGTCGAATTTATCCTTAATTGGCGATCTCACTCACTTTAGTTTTTCATACCCCTAACTACCTATCTCATTTACCTTAATCAATTTTACCAATACCATATGTTCAATCTAAAGGTTACAAAGTTGAGGAATTCTAGCATGTTTTTCTTATTCGAGACTAAAAATTATGTCGCTAAGCCAAACAAGAAAAGTCAAAAATAAAAATGGTAAGTTACATCAAGAACCAAAATCATTTTTCTTTTATAACACAATCTATAAAACCTACGTGAATACAATAAAAAGATGACGCTACATAATTGTAAACATAAAAGAAAGCTTCATAAGGATTGACCTAAGCTTAGAAATTTGGAAACCTTAATAAATATCACTAATCAAGAGGAGACCCTAGAGCAAAGGGAAAATATTTAATTCAAAAGCAATGTGTAAAGAAGGCTAAGAAGTCCGTTAATGTTGTCCTTGATGATTTCGTAGTTACAAACAAGGAATGGAAGTCTAATATCAAAGAGTCTAAGGATTTTTTGACAAAAGCTCAAGCTTTAAAGAAACATGCATGTGAAAAATCTCTCAAAGCTATATAATTTAGAAGTTATTCTTGAGTTTATCTTGTATTCTTATATGACTATTGAACTTAATTCAAATTGAGAAATTTGATAGCAAGGAAACCACATGAGGTAGAACATCCATAAGACATCATGGATATGCTTTTCTTTATCAATTATGAGGACTAAATCTTATTATCTAAATTATACAAAGTTAATTTTCTTCTCCATGAAATTTCTTATTGAACCGCTACCATTATGTCGAGGATGTCCAATG
>APFE030842806.1:458542-468690 GCA_000404065.3 Pinus taeda | reverse complement strand
AAATGTCTCTACTCCTTTTGGTGTTTTCTTCCATTGCATACATATATTCAAAATAGCTTTCCTCATAATTTCCCTAATCAATAGAGTCATGAATCTCAATAGTTTCATAGTAATGCTTACAAATCACAACATTTATAGTATTTCAAAATATAAAGTTTAGAACCATATCGTTTCATTCTAAATAAAAATAACACTTGCTCATTCACCTGTATATAAAATTAAATCTACTAATTTTCAGACGTTGATAACCATCCCTTAATAGTAATTATTGTTTAGTCCCAGAACTATGCTTGGCGATTTTTTTAAGTTGTACTCATTTACTTGAGCCCGGTACGCAACCCCTAACTTGTTTTGACACCATTTTGTAACATGCTACATATACTTACACACCAAGGCAGGGCTTTTAGGTCTATGTTAGTTCAAGAGTAGAAATAATAATAAAATTATTTTCGCAGTAAAATGCTATTTTCGCAGTAAAATGCGAAATAGTTTAGTATCATGTTCACAAGCAATTATGTACATAAAGTCTTTTCTAATTCAAGTCAGAACCAATGTAACCAATCCGAGGTCAATGCCATATAGTCATGAATTCAAATTAATGGTTCTCTTCTACTTTCAAAAGGAGCCATTAACAAAAAGTTATTTTTTATTTATTGATGAAATACTTTAATATATCCATTTCCTATCTCGAAGTAGAGAAATAACGAAGAATGACACGTCTAATTATTTTTTCACATATAATTATTCGTGATATGAATTGGATCGCTATATAATTTTTTAAATATATTGATGTTTTGATAGTAGAAAAATGAAAGGAGTCATTTTACAGAAATAATTTTAATGGTGGGATAGTTTGGTGGAGTAGCATATAAAATTTTATAGGGATTATTTGAGGCCTTAAATGATGTTTTTCAGGGGAATTTTTTGTTATTTAATTCCCACACCCTTTGACACTATTATACCAAAAGAAACTCTCCAATAATCGAAGAAACATATCGATCATAGTTAAAATGAAAAACAATATTCCTCTTGGAAATTGACCTGTCATGATTGATCGTCATAATTCAAGATGATTCCCAAACAACCCCTATTACTTATGGGAAAAAGGCTAGCCACATTGAGACTATGAAGAATAATCTACAACAGTTGAATTGTAACCCATGCTAAGTGTTGAATGGGTCAAATTTACCCTTAATTGGCTATCTCATTCACTTTAGTTTCTCATACCCCTAACTAGCTATCTCATTTACCTTAATCAATTTTACCAATACCATATGTTCAATCTAAAGGTTACAAAGTTGAGCAATTCAAACATGTTTTTCTTATTCGAGACTAAAAATTATGTGGCTGAGCTAAACAAGAAAAGTCAAAAATAAAAATGGTAAGTTACATCAAGAACCAAAATCATTTTTCTTTTATATCAATATCTATAAAACCTACGTGAATACAATAAAAAGATGACACTACATAATTGTAAACATAAAAGCAAGCTTCAAAAGGATTGAACTAAGCTTAGAAATTTGGAAACCTTAATAAATATCACTAATCAAGAGGAGACCCTAGAGCAAAGGGAAAATATTTAATTCAAAAACAATGTGTAAAGAAGGTTAAGAAGTCTGTTAATGTTGTCCTTGATGATTTCATAGTTATAAACAAGGAATGGAAGTCTAATATCAAAGAGTCTAAGGATTTTTTTGACAAAATCTCAAGCTTGAAGGAAACATGCATGTGAAAAATCTCTCAAAGCTATATAATTTAGAAGTTATTCTCGAGTTTATCTTGTATTCTTATATGACTATTGAACTTAATTCAAATTGAGAAATTTGATAGCAAAGAAACCACATGAGATAGAACATCCATAAGACATCATGGATATGCTTTTCTTTATCAATTATGAGGACTAAATCTTATTATCTAAATTATACCAAGTTAATTTTCTTCTCCATGAAATTTCTTATTGAACCCCTACCATTATGTTGGGGATCTCCAATGATGGTACTCTATGTCCTATATCCTTAATCTAATTCAATGGAAAAAGGGTACCAAATTTTATGCATGAACTAAAATAGAAGATAGGCTAATGGTAAGGGAAAAGTTCCCATTGTTAAGTATGAGAATACATGATTAGTAAGGCAAGATCTAGAGGTATTTGTAACCATTAAATATCATCAAATGCTTGTTGTGATAGAGTATTGGGAAGTTTCAAGGGATCACTCTTTAGAGGAAATTTTTATTTGTCATTATCTGTGGGAGAAGCTATCCAAAAGAGTCAAAATATAGTGGGATACCCTTCCTCAATCTAACACTTAATAGGGTAGCATTTAATACCAATGCTTCTTAAAGACAATGAGAAAGTTGGACAAGGTTAAGGCTTCCCTACCCTATTATATAGTGTCTAACATGGTTCTACAAGGAACATGTTAAATGGCGAGAGAGGGATGAAAGAACATATTGGACACAAATGGAAAGGACTTTGAGCTATTATAATCTAGGAAAAATTTAGGGCTTAGATTTTAAGAAGGGATAGCTCCATGCAAGGTTGATACAGCTAGAATAATTGGGATTGCATATAAGACATGAAACAAAACCAGCGAAAAGAAGATGATGAGCCATCAATTTGACAGCTTTTTTCCACGTAACTATTCCATTGTGTAATCTCCCTAATACTCATTTTTCCTCCGTTTATCATAATCGTAATAATTTTTGTTTCCTTATTGTATATTTTCCCAAGGTAATTCCCAAGGTAATAATAGTTTTGTATTGCTCTATTTATTTCTTGCATGGATACATTAGAATGCGTAATATATTTCTTTTTTCATTATGACATATTATGATGCATTTAAGAATAATGGTTTTCGATAAATACTAATGACTTGACCTATGAAGCATGAAAGTGCCTCGAACTCATTTGTGAAGTTAATTACGAATTATATTCGAAGATATTCAATGGGGGTTTTGATTATCATATTCTACAGTTCTGCATCAATGCACTACCGCATAAGATACTATTTTTCACATGATTGTTGATGGATCACATCCATGAACAAAACATCAACCGAATCAACTGGTAGTGACATCACAAATTTAGATACCAATATATTAGTCTTGTGAATGACAATTCCGACACATAACAACTTGAAATATTAGACTTGCCCTTCCACACAATGATAAAACCGGTTTATTAATGCTTCAGCTAAATTGAAATATTAGACTTGTCGTTGCACATAATGATGAAAACGGGGTGCGAAGTTGTGTGACAGCCAAAATGTTATGTTTGCATAATCCAATAAAATATCACTATTTTCAATTATTTTTTGTATTTGAAACTATATTCCCCAAACTGAAAGGGGCCCTATTACTCCTTTGTTTGAGCTAGAAGGTTTCCCGCTGAAGTCATCCATACGAGGGGGTCTATGAAGTCATTTGTATATAATCAATTACTATCTAAAAATTATTTTGAATACTCGATATATGGATTACAAGGTTTATGTTTATGGTGATAGTTTAGTTATTTTGGTGATATCATAGAGCCCACATAATCCATGCCTTCAGTGGGCCCACTTAAGGTATGTTTTTATGCTAATATATGAAGTTGTACAACACTTTTGCTTCCTCTCTACTTTTTCTTTTTTATTTGTTACCGGCCAACAATTTTCGTTTTACTTTTTGTATATGGCCTTTGTTATGGAATTAGTGCGCTATAAAATCACATTGTATCTGGTTAAATCATAGTACACACAAGTAAATTGAAATAATGTTCTAGTTCCTAAATGCTCTCGCATAAGCTAACGAAGTTAAGATCAAGAAGACTAGTAATTCCTTCTTTTTTACAGCAACTTCACATTTTACAGTAGATTTAAATTTAAATACTGTTTTGTTTTTATTGTAGGAAAGCTATATTATATTATACAATATTTGATTTTGGAGATGACCTTTTTTTATTGTATCAAGTGTTTCATAAGTTAAAAGACCCCAATTTGATATATTAAATGTTTTTGTAATTTATCTTTATTTCTAAAGATACAAAGACACAAAAATACCATCAAGTTTTAACTAATAAAAGATATTTATCCATGTTAGTAAGAAATATGTTTTTATTTTTCTTAAGATAGAATAAATACAGTGAGAAATCAATAAGGGAAAAGGTATCCTTGGAAAGGTGTAATAAAAAGAAGAAACATCAACTTAGAATGTTTCTAAAGTAATAGAAATGATTGTTCTAGGAGCCTAAAGGGATACCGCCCACAAGGGAAGCGGACCACAAATTGCAATTATTGTTAGACTCTTCACTGTAAAATATTTGTTTATATAGACAATTTGTCATAAAGAAAGGAAAGTGCATAAGTAAGTGCAAAAACTGCAAGAGTAGGGTGTGAGTGAATCAAGTACCTCACCTTATGGGTCACTTATTATAATTGTTCCAAAGAAGAATAGGGGTTGGCGAATGCCCATCAATTATACAACATTAAACAATACTATTCTCAAGAAAATCTACCCCCTTTCTAGGATCAATGATATGTTAGATTAGTTGTTGTAAGTGAAATACTTCAGCAATAAGGATTTAAAATAGGGGTATACTAGGTTGTACACAAAGAGGAAAATAGGTAGAGTACCACCTTCAAAACAAGACAATGTTTGTATGTGTGGTAAACATGCAATTGGTTTACGCAATGCACCACCTACATCCATGACAATAATGAATACTATATTGCACCCTTATTTAGATTAATTTATTAATTTTTACTTGGATGATATACCACTTTACAGTTCTACTTGGGAGGAACACATCTCCCACTTGATGTAGGTGCTACAAACATTGACGAAGCACCAACTACTATGGAATCTCATGAAATATGATTTTGCACAATATTGATTGGTGAATTAAAATATGTGAACTATTGAGGTGAGCTTAAGATAGACCTTGCAATTATGGAATCCATCATGATGCACGTTTCTTATAAATGTCTATGAAGTTAGCAATTTCATTGGGGTAGGATAGTCCCTAAGGAAATTCATAGCTTCATTTTCAGTAGTAGAAACACTAGTTCACACCATAATGTTGAGTGGCAAGAGCATCTAGTGGAGCAATGGTCAACATCCGTTTTTTGATGATTTGGAAGGAAAAATCAATGAATCACCAATTATGACATTAACAAACTTATAGTGGCCCTTCAAATTGGAGATAGATGCAAGTGGATATGCCATGGGAGTGGTCTTCATGCAAGGAGGAAAACCTGTTTGCTACCATTTTGAGGTACTTCATACTGGAATGCTCAACTACCATACCTATAACAAGAAGCTCTATGATCTCATACAAGCTATTAAAAATGGAAACACTATAAGAAGCTCTATGATCTCATACAAGCTATTAAAAATGGAAACACTATATGATAGAGAAGAATATCATCATCCATAAAGCACCAACCACTACAACAACTATAAATCTAGACTAAATTACAATAAACTCATCATTACAATTAAATAAAATTTTTGCAATAATTTCATTTAGCCATTAAATACAAAAAAATAATACAAACAAATTATTAATCACTCTCTAAACAAGTTATTACTTATTAAACCAACTTTTATAATAATATGATAAAATTTGAGTAATAAATTATTGATAATTAGCAGTATTATATAAAAATAATTGATAGGAGTTTCAAATTATTTAACTAATAACGTATTAAATATAACGTATTAAAATATGTTAGTGAGAAGCATTGTGTATTTACACAATGCATTGGATGCGAAACAAAATTTAATTTCACAGTGATGTGACTCTAATTTATGAGGTCAGGTATATTATTTTGTTTGAATAATAAAACGCTCTAAAATGGATCATTTATCGTGTAAAAAACATTGTGTAACATTGATGGTGGCTTCTCCACCCTCGAGTGTATTGATGTTGATTAGATAGATTATATAGATATTTCAAAATGTATTAATGTTGATTAGGTAGATTATATTTCAAAACACGTGTTTGATATAATTTAAATACAAATTCTTAGATAATCGAAAAGTAATATACTTTTTTAACTATACAAAACAGCAAAGACAGCCACAAATATGCTGACGATGAAAATTGTATTTTGAAAAGAGTTTTGTAATGGTTGATGGGATAAGATTCACAGGCCGGTGAACGGAATATTCTAACATACAATTTAGGTACAATTTACTCGTCATATGCAGAAGAGTGACAGGATGAAAAAGAAAATTTTAAATAGTTCAGTGAAACTATATTAAATTTTTAAATATTAAAGTAATAACAATTTTAAATATTAAAAATAAATATAATTAATTATAATAAATTTTTATGTAACCATGAAATGTAATTAGAGTTTTTTTGATAAATTAATTATTATTAATTATAATATTTGTTGTTTTTGTATTTTAGGGTAATTTAGTACCTAGTTTGATACAGAGTTATTAGTAAATTTTTGGAGTTTATGTCTTGTTTTTCTCTTCATAAATGATGTTATAATTGGGGAATTTTAATCTCAGAATCTGGTTTTTTAGATTTCACCTTTCCTTAATCGCCAATAAAACTACCGATCCTAAAATGAATATTTAAATGTCAAATATTTTTAATAAAATATCATTAGCAATTCTAACACCAATAGATGGTTAAAAACTTAAAAATATTTAGCATTCTAATTATACCAATCAAAATTAAAATTAGAATTCAAAAAAAATTACATGCCATTGTCCATGATTCAATTCCATTGTCTATGATTCAATTAAAAGAAAATACAATATCATTAAAAGAAATCAAAATATTAAAAGAAAACAAAATATCGATCATTACAAAAAATCAAAATATCAGTCATAAAAATTTGGATGAGTACTTTTACAATGGCACTGGTTTAAAAAATCAAAAATAAATTATTTTATAATTACATAAAACATGTAAAATAAATTAAAATCAAAAAGTTAACTTGAATATCATGTTAATCGTTTATATATACAAAAAAACATTCTAATTTTTAATATAATGTGTATTTAATTCCTAATTCATTTAATTTTTTAAAAATAATAAATTGTAAATTAAATAAATGGTAAATTCTAAACTCTGATCCATGTAGGTATATAAACGCTTATGTCAAAATATATATTAGAAAAAGAAATCTAAAAAAATCAGAATCATATGCTTATTATTATTATCATTATAAAGAAATTAAGAATTGTTTAAACGATATAAATTGGAGAAACATTTAAAGATTCTTAACCAAAACATAATCACTCAATCTTACATGTTTATTATCTATAAATGGCTTGTTACACTATCATGGACAAATACAATGCCTATGATACCATGCTTAAAAATTCATAATTCATTTTAAGTTAACTGTGTAACATTTTAAAATTAAATTGGAAAGAAAAATATCATAACTACTTTCAAGATAAATATCAACCCTCTCCTCTATCTACTACTAAAAAGATTTTGTGATTATTCCATAAAAGTTAAATCGGTACTCTTATCCATGATAATCCCTAGAAATAATTTTTAGTTTGATTAGTCATTCTAGATAGGATTTTTATGTTTAGGATTATGTGAAATGATTCATATGGTACATTTAGTGTTTGATAGGGTCATCATTAAAGAGAAAAGGTCATGATTACATTCATTTTGTGTTCATTGTGTCATAATTGAGTTGTCTCACAGTTTTGCAAACTTTCGCATCAACTTGAGTTCAGCAAACCAAGAATTCGCTACAAAAGCCCCTGACAATTCCGTAGCAACAAGGTCCATCCTAACACTTGTCTCGCTACGAGAGACTGTTTCTATGTAACGATATTATTTTAAATGATTGTTAGTGATGTCAGAGTTGTACTGAGTCATAAAACACCTTTATTCTCGTGTCCACCACTTCTTTTCATTCACCCTTACGTCTCCTTTTCCACTTTTTACCATCTGCTACTATCAAAAGTTCACAAGTGTTGTCACTGTAATAGGGTTTTGCGTTGTCAAAACGAGTCTAGCGATGGTCTGAGTGTTGTCTAAGTGTTCTCAAATTGATTTGCAGGTAAAGCGGATGTAACTCCTGACATGTTGATAGAATGGCAACCATACAACAATACACATGAGGTGCTATAGTGTGTTATGAGCTCACATATATGAAATTGCTTGAAGAAGACCCAACTTTTGTACAATCATTTTCCAACGTGGGATGTCTATGGTTTTGCCAAAAACTGTAGGGTTTTCATGAGAAAATTAGTACAACCTTCATCATCAATTTCACTGGGATTGGCACGAAGGTTGGCATTTTGAATTTGACTATCTCTCCAAACACCATTTCCCATGCTACTAAAATTCCAAGGTCAGGGGAGATGTGGTTTAAAGTCCAGAAGTTCCAGTTACAAATTTGTGATTGATTTTTGAAGGAAGAAAATCGAGGGATTGATATGACAGTGGACATCTCTAGAACCTACCTTAAGAATCATTATTCCAAATTACTCATGTTAATTTAAAAATATTTTACATGTGACAGAAGGTTCCATATTCTCTACCGGTACCACTTTAGATTTTTGCTCCACTACACAGTTAAACAACCCTTAGATATCCCTTTCTATCTCTTCAGAGGTCTAGGGAAAATGGTTGACAAGGTTCAAGCTAACGCAGACACATGCAATACCTCTTTTTTTCATCATGCTCTTATAAAATTTCTAGTGGTTGAAGAGTTAAATAGATTAAAGAAAGGTTGGCTTACCTTCTTGTTCTTAAGTGGATATGAATTAGATGTTGCTACCCCCTCTAGGATAACTCCAAAATATAAATCCACAACCCTTGGGAAAGAGACGCGACCAGTGGTAGAGCAACCTGTAATTGAGGCTTCCATAAACACTGAAAGGAGGATGACTAGATGATGCATGAGAATCCAACTAGGGTACCATGACCGAGTGTTGGTCTCCACCAAGGTGGAAAGTTTTAGCAATGATTGGTTTCATTATGTTTAAAAAGTCAAAGTAGAAGGTAGGAATTTGTTTTTTTTTTTAATTTCAGTTTCAGTTAGGGTCATTGTCTTGTGTGTCTTTAATAAACAATAGTTATATAACTATTTCTTTCATTTTAGAATAAACAACAAACATTTTAAGTATGAAATCTTGTAATGCAAGTAGAACCAAATGCATAAATAGTTGCATAACTAATAGAATAGAAACTAAAAGTAACTACGAATAGTTCAAGCAACTGTGAACAAAGAAGTATAAATGGAAGATTGTAAATCATTCTAAAGGTTCAGCATACAAGTATTAATAATAAAAAGAGAGAAAACATTTCTTATTCATTCGAATCCATCTGTAATAGCCATCTTAATATTTCTTTATTGTTTCCTAATCATTGAACAACCTGAATAGTCGATGTGGTGCATGCAAACTTTCTTTTTTATTTTCTTTTCTAAAGGAACAAAACTCAAAAAACAAGGATTGTACGTGAATTCCCAAAATGAGCATTGGTAACCCATTAAGAGAGACTAGGACCGAGACAAACAAGTTTAATTGCAAGCAGTTCGAACAAAACAAGCATGTGAACACTAGAAGTATAACCCCAAAATAGAGGTGATAGCCATACATCGAAACATTGTAATTTCTTTCCATTCTAGAACAAAAAAATATATATATGCTCGCATACATCTAACAGAGGCTCCGGAGATATCCAACTAATTAGTAAAGGGCCGAGTTAGCAAGTGGAACGCTAGATGAGGGTTTCGATTCTAGAAAGGCAAACACAAACATATTTAATTCAATACAATGAACAGTTACCAAGTCGAATTAACCAGTGAAACCCTAGAAGAGAATAGGGAACAGTCTCTAAAGAGTTCTTTCAAATCATTGTAACCTTACAAAATTCCCAAGAGCCAAAAGCGTGTTTGTGCCTACAACATAGGTTGCATAGCGATGACAGAAGCAAATAACCAAGAATATCGGAACTTAATCCCTTTACAGTGATATAAAATAAATCCAAGCAAAATAGTGGCAAAGCCTACCAGAACAATGACCATGGCATTCCTACTAAGCGCGCCCACGAACCGAACCCCAACCTACATAACCAAAATAGGGCAAGCCTGTTAGTCCACTATCCTCTGAAAACAATAAACGAAACGCAGAGAACATTCATCATATTGAGGAAAGAAATTACCTGGAGTGTT
>APFE030842806.1:395931-458532 GCA_000404065.3 Pinus taeda | reverse complement strand
TGCATTTAAGAATAATGGTTTTCGATAAATACTAATGACTTGACCTATGAAGCATGAAAGTGCCTCGAACTCATTTGTGAAGTTAATTACGAATTATATTCGAAGATATTCAATGGGGGTTTTGATTATCATATTCTACAGTTCTGCATCAATGCACTACCGCATAAGATACTATTTTTCACATGATTGTTGATGGATCACATCCATGAACAAAACATCAACCGAATCAACTGGTAGTGACATCACAAATTTAGATACCAATATATTAGTCTTGTGAATGACAATTCCGACACATAACAACTTGAAATATTAGACTTGCCCTTCCACACAATGATAAAACCGGTTTATTAATGCTTCAGCTAAATTGAAATATTAGACTTGTCGTTGCACATAATGATGAAAACGGGGTGCGAAGTTGTGTGACAGCCAAAATGTTATGTTTGCATAATCCAATAAAATATCACTATTTTCAATTATTTTTTGTATTTGAAACTATATTCCCCAAACTGAAAGGGGCCCTATTACTCCTTTGTTTGAGCTAGAAGGTTTCCCGCTGAAGTCATCCATACGAGGGGGTCTATGAAGTCATTTGTATATAATCAATTACTATCTAAAAATTATTTTGAATACTCGATATATGGATTACAAGGTTTATGTTTATGGTGATAGTTTAGTTATTTTGGTGATATCATAGAGCCCACATAATCCATGCCTTCAGTGGGCCCACTTAAGGTATGTTTTTATGCTAATATATGAAGTTGTACAACACTTTTGCTTCCTCTCTACTTTTTCTTTTTTATTTGTTACCGGCCAACAATTTTCGTTTTACTTTTTGTATATGGCCTTTGTTATGGAATTAGTGCGCTATAAAATCACATTGTATCTGGTTAAATCATAGTACACACAAGTAAATTGAAATAATGTTCTAGTTCCTAAATGCTCTCGCATAAGCTAACGAAGTTAAGATCAAGAAGACTAGTAATTCCTTCTTTTTTACAGCAACTTCACATTTTACAGTAGATTTAAATTTAAATACTGTTTTGTTTTTATTGTAGGAAAGCTATATTATATTATACAATATTTGATTTTGGAGATGACCTTTTTTTATTGTATCAAGTGTTTCATAAGTTAAAAGACCCCAATTTGATATATTAAATGTTTTTGTAATTTATCTTTATTTCTAAAGATACAAAGACACAAAAATACCATCAAGTTTTAACTAATAAAAGATATTTATCCATGTTAGTAAGAAATATGTTTTTATTTTTCTTAAGATAGAATAAATACAGTGAGAAATCAATAAGGGAAAAGGTATCCTTGGAAAGGTGTAATAAAAAGAAGAAACATCAACTTAGAATGTTTCTAAAGTAATAGAAATGATTGTTCTAGGAGCCTAAAGGGATACCGCCCACAAGGGAAGCGGACCACAAATTGCAATTATTGTTAGACTCTTCACTGTAAAATATTTGTTTATATAGACAATTTGTCATAAAGAAAGGAAAGTGCATAAGTAAGTGCAAAAACTGCAAGAGTAGGGTGTGAGTGAATCAAGTACCTCACCTTATGGGTCACTTATTATAATTGTTCCAAAGAAGAATAGGGGTTGGCGAATGCCCATCAATTATACAACATTAAACAATACTATTCTCAAGAAAATCTACCCCCTTTCTAGGATCAATGATATGTTAGATTAGTTGTTGTAAGTGAAATACTTCAGCAATAAGGATTTAAAATAGGGGTATACTAGGTTGTACACAAAGAGGAAAATAGGTAGAGTACCACCTTCAAAACAAGACAATGTTTGTATGTGTGGTAAACATGCAATTGGTTTACGCAATGCACCACCTACATCCATGACAATAATGAATACTATATTGCACCCTTATTTAGATTAATTTATTAATTTTTACTTGGATGATATACCACTTTACAGTTCTACTTGGGAGGAACACATCTCCCACTTGATGTAGGTGCTACAAACATTGACGAAGCACCAACTACTATGGAATCTCATGAAATATGATTTTGCACAATATTGATTGGTGAATTAAAATATGTGAACTATTGAGGTGAGCTTAAGATAGACCTTGCAATTATGGAATCCATCATGATGCACGTTTCTTATAAATGTCTATGAAGTTAGCAATTTCATTGGGGTAGGATAGTCCCTAAGGAAATTCATAGCTTCATTTTCAGTAGTAGAAACACTAGTTCACACCATAATGTTGAGTGGCAAGAGCATCTAGTGGAGCAATGGTCAACATCCGTTTTTTGATGATTTGGAAGGAAAAATCAATGAATCACCAATTATGACATTAACAAACTTATAGTGGCCCTTCAAATTGGAGATAGATGCAAGTGGATATGCCATGGGAGTGGTCTTCATGCAAGGAGGAAAACCTGTTTGCTACCATTTTGAGGTACTTCATACTGGAATGCTCAACTACCATACCTATAACAAGAAGCTCTATGATCTCATACAAGCTATTAAAAATGGAAACACTATAAGAAGCTCTATGATCTCATACAAGCTATTAAAAATGGAAACACTATATGATAGAGAAGAATATCATCATCCATAAAGCACCAACCACTACAACAACTATAAATCTAGACTAAATTACAATAAACTCATCATTACAATTAAATAAAATTTTTGCAATAATTTCATTTAGCCATTAAATACAAAAAAATAATACAAACAAATTATTAATCACTCTCTAAACAAGTTATTACTTATTAAACCAACTTTTATAATAATATGATAAAATTTGAGTAATAAATTATTGATAATTAGCAGTATTATATAAAAATAATTGATAGGAGTTTCAAATTATTTAACTAATAACGTATTAAATATAACGTATTAAAATATGTTAGTGAGAAGCATTGTGTATTTACACAATGCATTGGATGCGAAACAAAATTTAATTTCACAGTGATGTGACTCTAATTTATGAGGTCAGGTATATTATTTTGTTTGAATAATAAAACGCTCTAAAATGGATCATTTATCGTGTAAAAAACATTGTGTAACATTGATGGTGGCTTCTCCACCCTCGAGTGTATTGATGTTGATTAGATAGATTATATAGATATTTCAAAATGTATTAATGTTGATTAGGTAGATTATATTTCAAAACACGTGTTTGATATAATTTAAATACAAATTCTTAGATAATCGAAAAGTAATATACTTTTTTAACTATACAAAACAGCAAAGACAGCCACAAATATGCTGACGATGAAAATGTATTTGAAAAGAGTTTGTTAATGTTGATGGGATAGATTCACATGGCCGTGAACGGAATATCTCAACATACAATTTAGGTACAATTTCTCGTCATATGCAGAAGAGTGACAGGATGAAAAGAAAATTTTAAATAGTTCAGTGAAACTATATTATTTTAATATTAAAGTTATAACAATTTTAAATATTAAAAATAATATAATAAATTATATATATTTTATTAACCATGAAATGTAATTAGAGTTTTTTTTTGATAATTAATTATTATTATTATATAATATTTGTTGTTTTGTATTTTAGAGGTATATAGTACCTAGTTTGATACAGAGTTATTAGTAAATTTTTGGAGTTTATGTCTTGTTTTTCTCTTCATAAATGATGTTATAATTGGGGAATTTTAATCTCAGAATCTGGTTTTTTAGATTTCACCTTTCCTTAATCGCCAATAAAACTACCGATCCTAAAATGAATATTTAAATGTCAAATATTTTTAATAAAATATCATTAGCAATTCTAACACCAATAGATGGTTAAAAACTTAAAAATATTTAGCATTCTAATTATACCAATCAAAATTAAAATTAGAATTCAAAAAAAATTACATGCCATTGTCCATGATTCAATTCCATTGTCTATGATTCAATTAAAAGAAAATACAATATCATTAAAAGAAATCAAAATATTAAAAGAAAACAAAATATCGATCATTACAAAAAATCAAAATATCAGTCATAAAAATTTGGATGAGTACTTTTACAATGGCACTGGTTTAAAAAATCAAAAATAAATTATTTTATTTATTACATTAAAACATGTAAATTAAATTAAAAATGCAAAAAGTTAACTTGAATATTTCAATGTTAATCGTTTATTGTTCGTACAAATAACATTCTAATTTTTTAAATTATAATGTGTATTTCAAATTCTTAATTTTCATTTTAATTTTTTATTAAAATAATGATAATTATGTAAAATAAATAAATGGTAATTTTCTACAACTCTGAATCTATGGTAGGTATATAACGCTTATGTCAAAATATATATTAGAAAAGAAATTCTAAAAAAAATCATAAGCTTGCTTATTATTATTATCATTATAAAAGAATTTAAGACTTGTGTTAAACATATATATTTGAGAAACATGTTACAAGATTCTTAACCACACATATTCACTCATTCTTTATCACATGTTGATTATTAATCTATAAATAGGCTTGGTTACACTTCATGGACAAATACCATGGCCTACGAATACCACATGCTTAAAAATTCATAATTCATTTTAAGTTAACTGTGTAACATTTTAAAATTAAATTGGAAAGAAAAATATCATAACTACTTTCAAGATAAATATCAACCCTCTCCTCTATCTACTACTAAAAAGATTTTGTGATTATTCCATAAAAGTTAAATCGGTACTCTTATCCATGATAATCCCTAGAAATAATTTTTAGTTTGATTAGTCATTCTAGATAGGATTTTTATGTTTAGGATTATGTGAAATGATTCATATGGTACATTTAGTGTTTGATAGGGTCATCATTAAAGAGAAAAGGTCATGATTACATTCATTTTGTGTTCATTGTGTCATAATTGAGTTGTCTCACAGTTTTGCAAACTTTCGCATCAACTTGAGTTCAGCAAACCAAGAATTCGCTACAAAAGCCCCTGACAATTCCGTAGCAACAAGGTCCATCCTAACACTTGTCTCGCTACGAGAGACTGTTTCTATGTAACGATATTATTTTAAATGATTGTTAGTGATGTCAGAGTTGTACTGAGTCATAAAACACCTTTATTCTCGTGTCCACCACTTCTTTTCATTCACCCTTACGTCTCCTTTTCCACTTTTTACCATCTGCTACTATCAAAAGTTCACAAGTGTTGTCACTGTAATAGGGTTTTGCGTTGTCAAAACGAGTCTAGCGATGGTCTGAGTGTTGTCTAAGTGTTCTCAAATTGATTTGCAGGTAAAGCGGATGTAACTCCTGACATGTTGATAGAATGGCAACCATACAACAATACACATGAGGTGCTATAGTGTGTTATGAGCTCACATATATGAAATTGCTTGAAGAAGACCCAACTTTTGTACAATCATTTTCCAACGTGGGATGTCTATGGTTTTGCCAAAAACTGTAGGGTTTTCATGAGAAAATTAGTACAACCTTCATCATCAATTTCACTGGGATTGGCACGAAGGTTGGCATTTTGAATTTGACTATCTCTCCAAACACCATTTCCCATGCTACTAAAATTCCAAGGTCAGGGGAGATGTGGTTTAAAGTCCAGAAGTTCCAGTTACAAATTTGTGATTGATTTTTGAAGGAAGAAAATCGAGGGATTGATATGACAGTGGACATCTCTAGAACCTACCTTAAGAATCATTATTCCAAATTACTCATGTTAATTTAAAAATATTTTACATGTGACAGAAGGTTCCATATTCTCTACCGGTACCACTTTAGATTTTTGCTCCACTACACAGTTAAACAACCCTTAGATATCCCTTTCTATCTCTTCAGAGGTCTAGGGAAAATGGTTGACAAGGTTCAAGCTAACGCAGACACATGCAATACCTCTTTTTTTCATCATGCTCTTATAAAATTTCTAGTGGTTGAAGAGTTAAATAGATTAAAGAAAGGTTGGCTTACCTTCTTGTTCTTAAGTGGATATGAATTAGATGTTGCTACCCCCTCTAGGATAACTCCAAAATATAAATCCACAACCCTTGGGAAAGAGACGCGACCAGTGGTAGAGCAACCTGTAATTGAGGCTTCCATAAACACTGAAAGGAGGATGACTAGATGATGCATGAGAATCCAACTAGGGTACCATGACCGAGTGTTGGTCTCCACCAAGGTGGAAAGTTTTAGCAATGATTGGTTTCATTATGTTTAAAAAGTCAAAGTAGAAGGTAGGAATTTGTTTTTTTTTTTAATTTCAGTTTCAGTTAGGGTCATTGTCTTGTGTGTCTTTAATAAACAATAGTTATATAACTATTTCTTTCATTTTAGAATAAACAACAAACATTTTAAGTATGAAATCTTGTAATGCAAGTAGAACCAAATGCATAAATAGTTGCATAACTAATAGAATAGAAACTAAAAGTAACTACGAATAGTTCAAGCAACTGTGAACAAAGAAGTATAAATGGAAGATTGTAAATCATTCTAAAGGTTCAGCATACAAGTATTAATAATAAAAAGAGAGAAAACATTTCTTATTCATTCGAATCCATCTGTAATAGCCATCTTAATATTTCTTTATTGTTTCCTAATCATTGAACAACCTGAATAGTCGATGTGGTGCATGCAAACTTTCTTTTTTATTTTCTTTTCTAAAGGAACAAAACTCAAAAAACAAGGATTGTACGTGAATTCCCAAAATGAGCATTGGTAACCCATTAAGAGAGACTAGGACCGAGACAAACAAGTTTAATTGCAAGCAGTTCGAACAAAACAAGCATGTGAACACTAGAAGTATAACCCCAAAATAGAGGTGATAGCCATACATCGAAACATTGTAATTTCTTTCCATTCTAGAACAAAAAAATATATATATGCTCGCATACATCTAACAGAGGCTCCGGAGATATCCAACTAATTAGTAAAGGGCCGAGTTAGCAAGTGGAACGCTAGATGAGGGTTTCGATTCTAGAAAGGCAAACACAAACATATTTAATTCAATACAATGAACAGTTACCAAGTCGAATTAACCAGTGAAACCCTAGAAGAGAATAGGGAACAGTCTCTAAAGAGTTCTTTCAAATCATTGTAACCTTACAAAATTCCCAAGAGCCAAAAGCGTGTTTGTGCCTACAACATAGGTTGCATAGCGATGACAGAAGCAAATAACCAAGAATATCGGAACTTAATCCCTTTACAGTGATATAAAATAAATCCAAGCAAAATAGTGGCAAAGCCTACCAGAACAATGACCATGGCATTCCTACTAAGCGCGCCCACGAACCGAACCCCAACCTACATAACCAAAATAGGGCAAGCCTGTTAGTCCACTATCCTCTGAAAACAATAAACGAAACGCAGAGAACATTCATCATATTGAGGAAAGAAATTACCTGGAGTGTTGGCTGTGCAAGGAGAAAGTAGAGCCAGAGGTTGCAAACCACAGTGTCGACCTGAGAGAGAGGGGCAAAGATTGCTAGAAATTGATTAAGGCAAGGAGTAGAAAAAAATCGTTGAGAGTTAATGTACCTAAATGAAATCGCGAAAAAAAGGAGGCCACTGTAGTCATGACCTATAGCATGCACAACATAAAACAACTCTAAATCATCTAGATAACCATTAAAGAATAATAACAACAGAGCAAGAACAAACCAAATGTTTGAATAAGATATGCAGTGACTATTTCACTGCAAAAATGAACAGAGTCATCACCCTATGCACAAGGAGTCAAATGCACAAATCATCCAGGTGAATGCAGGAATCATACTCATAGGTAGATTAGTCCATGACCGACGTGCATAGAATTGCAGCCTAAAAATTATACAGTCGCAACACAAAAATTTCTAGACCAAACTCTCAGCACCGAAGAAACGCAGAGAAAAATGACCGAGTAACAAGAGGAGAAAGGGTTTTGGCAAAGACTGAGAAGCGGGAAATGCAAACCAAGGTAACTATCGCCAACATAGAGTTAATAAATACTTTCATAAATGTCACCCTAACAACATCTAGAATTATCCGAAGATTAAACGTTAACCACACTGCTATGTCCACAAGTATATCATGAGTTAGTCATTTAATCGGTGATTAATATAATATCGTATCATTACAAATTTTTGTTGTGCGAAACTGTGTGGCTCGTTGGGCTGGTCCCATCACCAGAAGATAGAGTAGAGAACACAATAGAAATAAGGGTAAGCTAACTAATATTCTAGAAGTTATAGACATTGAAGAAAGCCTAGTTGAGCATCCCATAGAAGTGACCAAAATTGAAACCAAGAAGAATAGAAAGAGAGATAAGAAATTAGACTTTACTCTGGAAGAACATGGTTTCACTTTTAGGCCAAGGAAACTTGTCACAAGATTAATGCAACAAGTTGAGGAGATACCTCAAGTACCATGGGACATAATAGAACCATCAAAGAAGGCAACAAAGAAAAAGAAAGGAAAGGAGGTTGTTCGAGAAAAAAGTTAAACAAAGGTTCTACAGGAACAATTAAGAGAAGGTAGACAAGATGTTATCAAAACCAAACTTGATTTTGAGGAATACCGAAATGAAGTGTTAAAACAGATAAAATTTTATGATGAAATTGCAAAAAAATCTAAAAAGATGGTAAGGAGGACTATGCCTTTGCACAGAATGTTGGAGCATATTTATAAAAGGAATATTTGGTTACATGTAAATAGGAAAAGCTTACAGGAACAAGTTACAACACTGGAAACTCAAATTGAAATGATCTAGGTTGAACTCAAAAAGAGAAATCTCAAAATCATTGTTGAATTAGATGCTACTCCATGATACGGTAAAATTCTCAATTTTGTCTTAACTATACCTAAACCAGTAAACTCAACATTATATATAGTCAACATGGCATTAGGAGTAATAAGGAGGCATTAAGAATCATGAAAATTCTTAAAAACTGAAAATTTTGAGCTCTCATTACAACTCCCCATAATGAAGTTGAGAATTTGCTACGAGATTGATGTAGCTTTCCATGGAGGTTAAGGTTGTTTTAAAACTCAACAAAGGAAGTTCTAAAGGAATATATTTAGCTTACAAATATCAAAGAACACCCAAGAATTAGCAGAGAGAGAAAATAGTTAGCATTACGGTGTTTTTTGAAGTTGATACCAAAATTTGTTACGAAACTGCTAAAGACTCTGTTTTTTGCTACGAAATCATAAAAACACTAATTTTTATGCTTTTTTTTGAAGATTTTGAATATCAAACATCCAATGTCTAGATTGATCATAGATCATGAACGGTGTCCAATTCATCATGCAAAACTGCTATTTTTTCGAATGCCAACTCAGCACATAGCCACATCAGCATAATAGCCAGCTCATTAAAGAAGACAATTAACAAAAATAAATTTAATCAATATCAGCAAGTTGGAGGTGTAGCGAAACTCCAGAAAATTCAACAAGTAGTTCGGCTCGGTTATCTTCATCAATAGAAAGTGGTTAGAGTTTTTAAAGCCAGTAGACTCCTAGTTGAATTCCAACTATGTAAAACAAAAAATCCCTATGAGGACTCTATTAGTTAGAAGAAAAGTAAGAATATATCTCTTAGATAGTGGATCAAATTTGGCTCAGGTGGCAAGTTAATGTAAAGAGATTTTTTCTCTATAAATAGGTAGCTTTTCAACTTTGAGAAGGATTGATGGATAATATGACGAACTGACCTTATGTAATATTTTGATCCTATTAATAGAAAATTTGTAGCAACTTTGTTTTTGTACCTGAGATTCATGTCATGGTTTTCATGTGTTCTTACAAAGTTGTTTAATGTTTTACATAATATCTTGATTAGTTGGAAATCTTGTCAAGCTACTCCAATTTCCTTCATTTACTATGTATGACTGTGGATGTTACTTTGATGTCAATTTTAAGGTAATTGATGCCTCAATTTCCAGTAAAGACTGTTGTTGACCATGATTTGTTTTAATTTGACTCCATGCCCAATGGTGGCAGTCATCACATTTTCCTTCACCTACAAAACCCAAAAAAGAAATGAGAGTTAGTCGTCTATTATTTGAATTGTTTCAAGTAAATTTGATAGACATTTGAGAGAGCCCTCTCATATTGGGAGAGATAAATTCTAGTCCAAGTTGTCTAAAATAGTTACACTAGGTTAGAGGTTGAGACAACCCAACTCTTTCTAGCCCAATGATAACATTTTGGTGCGTATGTTGGGAGTTCAAAAGTTATATTATCCTGGATGTTTCACTTTAAAAGTTGAGGTCATGAAGGTAGCAGGAGATGAAATTGTTGAAGGCTGTATTTCTATATTAGTGACTCCATTGATATCCTGAACTTAAAGGTGGCTTCCAAGAAGATTCATACGAGGAGAAATCTAGACCCTAATCCACTAGAGATAGTTCATGATCGAGAAAAAATTCTCAGAAAAGATGCTAGCTCATCAAAATCAGGTACTTCATTTCTCTTAAGATCTATCGCATTTCTCTCTGGAGATATTCAAAATATTAAAGGTATTAAATATGATGAATAATTTAAACCCATATTGCTTAGATCTAAATCAAAGAATGATTTTCATAAACTATGGTTAGATTCTACTTTTGAGGCTCTTAAAGAAGCTAAAGGTAGGTTTTACGAGATTGTTGCATCAGAATTGTCACTTGAATGAGAGTTTTTAGAAAATATAAGAGAATTTGATCCTTTTTAACTTCTTTCAAGAAAAGGAATTTTTTTCCCTTTACCTTTAAGGAGTACTTTTTATTTCGAAGACAAAAGTCTATGTCACTCATGTCCCTTCAAGAACATGTGCTTTCATCACTACCCCTACTAGTTTCATTGTTACCCCTCCTATGCGAATTTTTGCTATTACTTCTACTATGGCAGGCACTGCTAGATATGATCCTCTTGCTTTACCAGCCATACTTCATGACTTACCTCAAGGGTACTACACTAGAATAAAAATTTTGGAAGTGAGGATGAAATTACTACAGAAAAACGTGTTGACCGATTCAATGAATTTATAGACCTAGAAGAGGTAGGCTATGAAGATGTTAAGGTGAGGTTGTTTGTACAGAGCTTCATTTGTGAAGTGAAACAATGGTTTAAAGCTTTAACCCCTAGAAGTTAACATAATTGGGATGACTTAGAAAACACTTTCTTAAGAAAATGGGGAAGTAAAGTTAATCCTATACAAGCTTTGGATGAATATAACAATTTGAAGAAGGAAAGTCATGACTCAGTACAAGATTTTTCAAAAAGGTTTAGTAAAGTCTATAACTCCATTCCTCATCACATCAAACCTCCCTCAGGAATTTCCCAATTATAGTATGTCTAGGCCTTTGATTATGACTTTTCTAGTCTACTGAGAGAGATAACTTTCTACCTTAGATGACACGCAAAATGATGTTGTGAAAATAGAATTTAAAATGGATACAAAAAAAAGGTCGAAAGTTGGGAAAGAAATGGTAAAAGAGGAAGAACAACCTTCTACATCTTCTGATGTAAAATTTGATACCATGATGGAAACAATGGAAATTTTCATGGATAGACTATCCCTTGGAAATAATCCTCCTGTTGCACAGCCCGAGACAAAAGTTAGAAATCCAAATTTCAACAAAGGAAAGAGAATAGAGAAATCAGCCTCACCAACAAATTAGGCCTCCTTTTTATCAAAACCTGGTAGATGAAGAGGAAATGCAACTAGAGATCCATGAAGATATCATTCATTATTTGGATGAATATGAAAAAGGAATGTTTTTAACAAAATAAGAACATGATAAGTCTAGTAATGAACTAGGTGATGATAAAACTGAACAAAAATCAAAATACTTAGAAGGCTATCAGTATGACATTCTAGACAAGAAAAAAGAGTATAATCTAAGAAACAAAAATGTTCCTATAGTTGCAAATAAGAATCAACCTAAGAAAGATTCTCCAAAAGTTGTTGAACACAAGAAAGAAATCCCTAGAAAGGAAGTTGAGAAGACACAACCAGTTTTTAACTTAGAGAATTAAGTTTCAAAGATAAATATTGTTGTCCGCTTGAAAGAAATAATAAGAGTTACAGAATATAGAAATAAAATTGTCAAAATTCTTAACATTGATGATGGAGCATCCAATATTTTAAATCTGTAAGAAGATCATTGTACTATGTTCCTAGGGCCAAGAGCATAAGATGAGAAAAATGAAGAGGTGCCACCTTTCTATGTGAGTTTAAACATCCATGACATGACACTACATAATGCCATGTTAGATTCAGCGGCATCACACAATCTAATGCCTAAGGTCATCGTGGAGAGATTAGGTTTAGGCATAACAAGGCCATACAAAGACTTATTTTCATTTGATTCAAAGAGAGTGAAATGTATAGGTCTAATCAAATATGTGGTTGTTGGTTTAAGTCAAATTCCTACTAAAACTATACTAATGGATTTTATTGCAGATGATAGTCCACGAAATTTTGGCCTGCTGCTATCTAGTTCATGGGAATCCAAAATCGAAGGAAACATTAAAATGGATTTGTCCTACGATATTATCTCGGTTTTTGGTGAACAAAGTAGATTATAAAGAATGTTTAGGATGGAATGGTCAAAAGCAAAGACAAACCTCAAAATTTTCCAGTGTATGCAGTGGACACTGAATTAGGCTCGTCTATATTAGACTTCAATGAAATCGTGAACAACACAGAAAATCAACATGCAGAAAAAGAGCAGCAAGTTAGAGAAATTGATATGAAAGGTTGGTGGCACATGAGCTTTGATGGTTCTGCAAGAAGAGATGGAGCTTTTGAAGGAATTCGGATAACTAACCCAGGAGATGAAAGTAATTTGTTTCCTTATAAACTCAATTTCGATTGCACCAATAATATGGAAGAATATGAAGCATTGCCTTTGGGTTTAGAACTCTTGAAGAATTTAGGTTCGAAGAAAATATTTGTTTTTGGTGTTTCTGAATTGTTCATATAACAAGTTAACAACACCTCTCAAACCAAGGATGTTAGAATGAGAGCATACAAAAAATTTATTCTTGAATTACTGTAAAATTTTAAAGAATATAATTTCACCATCAAGCCTAGAGAACATAACAGTGTTGTAGATTCCTTGTTTGTTTCAGATATTTTATTTACAATTCCGATTATTTCCAGCAAGAAATATGAAGTTGAAATTAGGCATAGGCCAGCCATACCTGATAACATAACAAACTGGCAAGTATTTTATAATGATCAACAAGTAAAAATTTTCCTAAAATTGAAAGAAGAATTTGAAACTACTCAAGTTGACCATAATAACATCGTTTTTGAAACCAAATTTAATACTGAAGTTGTCTAGCTCAGAAACAATTATATTCCAAAGGGAATGATTCCTCTTGAAAATTTGTCTGACCAAAATGATCTCGCCAAAAACATAAAGTAAAATTTGATGATGAGGAGGTTGAAAATTATAATCTTAGTACTGCAAAAATTCCAAGGAATGCCAAGTTATCGAAATCTCTTTCTCCTTAGGTAAAGTAAAAGGAATTGATTTGATGAAGAAATACATAGATATTTTTGCATGCAATTATGCTGATTTGAAAAGGTATGATCCAAATGTTATTCAACATATAATAACAATAAGAGAAAATGAAAAACCTTTCAAACAAAAAATGAGGAGGATGAATCCATTGCTTTTGGCATTGATTGGAAAGGAGACCAAAAATTTGTTTGAAGAAAAGATCATAGTTCCTTTGAGATTTTCCAACTGGCTGGCTAATCTGGTACTTGTGAGAAAAAAGAATGTGGAAATTAGGACATACATTGATTTCAGGAACTTGAACAAAGATTCATTAACAAATAATTATCTGCTTCCCAAAATGGATCATATATTACATAACATTGTGGGATCATAAAGGATGCCAGTGCTAGATTGTTTCTCAGGCTATAATTAGATATTGGTACATCCTAATGACCAAGAGAAGAAAAATTTTACCACACCCTAGGGAACATCTATGTATGCAGAGATTCCCTTTGGACTTATGAATGCAGGGAACTTTTTTTAGAGAGGTATTGAATTTTCATTTGCAGATGAGATAAAAACATTTTTAGTGTTATATTTCAATGATATTGTTGTGTTTTCTAAAAAGGAAGAAGAACACCTGAAGCATTTGGAGGGAGTCTTTGAAAAATGCAAAAAAATCGGTATTTCTTTAAACCCTACTAAGATTATTTTTTCTTTGACAAAGGGAAAGTTGTTGGGTCATATTATATAAAAGGAGGAAATTAATATTGACCCATGTAGGCCTACTTCTATCCAAAAAATTGGTCTGCCCAAAAATAGAAAATAAATCTAATATTTTCTAGGCAAAGTGAATTTTGTAAGAAGATTTGTTTCTAACTTTGCAGAAATTGTGAAACACATCAGAAAGATGCTTAGGAAATATTGTAATATCAAATGGAAAAAAATGGCGAAACATTCATTTGAAGAAATAAAAAAGGCTCTTACTCAGGTTCCAGTCCTCATAAATCTGATTTTTCAAATCAATTTCTGGTTTTTACTTTTTCTTAAGAACACATAATTGTTGATTTATTGTTGCAGAAAGGATAGCAAGGTAATGAAAAACCTATGTCATTTTTAAGTAGAACATTTGGAAACTTTTAATTGAAATATAACATCATGGAGAAGCAAGATTGTGATTTGGTGAAGGCTCTTAAAGATTCCAGGGTGTATTCTATTCATTCACACATTGTTTGTTATGTACCTAATGTCGTAGTAAAGGACATATTAATTCAAGTTGATCCAGATGGTAAAAGGAGTAAGTGGATTTCCACCCTTCTGGAATATTGGAAATCATACCTACAAAATTGTGGAAGCCCCTTTCAAGCAGGGGGGGTTAGATTTTATTGGAGAAATACATCCTACATATTCAGGCCAACATCAGTGGATCTTAACTACTAATGATTACTTTACAAAGTGGATTGAAGAAATTCACACAAGACAATCCACAGATGTAGTTATTATTCAATTCCTGGAAAACAACATCTTGTTAGGATTTGGTTTCCCCATGAAGATCATCACTGATAATGCTTGGGCCTTCAAAACAAAAATGTTGGAAAGTTTTTGTAACTAGTATACTATCACTCTTGGTCATTCTAAAAGTTATTACCCCCAAGTTAATGGCTTGAGTCATAAAACAAAAGCCTAGTTAGAATTATCAAAAGGATTTTGCAGGAAAATAAAAGGTCATGGAATTTAAAAATACTTAAATTTTCTTTATGGGCTGACAAAATTTGTACAAAAAGGTCCATAACTTTTCTCCTTATGAGTTAGTTTATGGAACGGAAGATGTTTTTCCTAGTTCTCTTGAAGTTCATGTCATGAAATTGTTTCAAGGACTAGAAGAAGAACCAAATGTTATCCAAAGGAGGATCAATCAACTAATTTATTTACAGGAAAAAAGAGAAGAAGTTTACATCAATCATCAAAAATCTCAAAACATAATTAAATAGACATTTGACAAAAAGACAAAAGAAGAAACTTTCAGTCCTCAAGATGTCGATTTGAAGTGGGAGGCTAATATTGAAGATAAAGAAAACATGGCAAGTTTGAAAATCTCTGGAAGAGACCATATAAGATTTCATCCTATCATGGAAATAATACATTCATATTGCAAGAGATGGATGGTCAATTGTATGGAGGAGGACCTGTCAATGGCAGGTTCCCAAACATTATATCTCTTGATCCTGCTCAGTTGGAAGAAACATCATTGTATATATTCCATTTTTATTTTTTCATTTGTAGGTGTGGATGATCTATTTGAAAAGTTTGAGCCCGAAGTGGAGGCCATAGAAACTTGGATATTATGTCATTAATTTTCAATTTTCAATAAGACAACTAGTCTACTAGTTCTTTGCTACACCACATGGGCGCAACATACCCATTGGAGCCATTGTTATCCATGATAACCCCTAGAAATAGTCTTTAGTTTGATTGGTCATTTTAGATAGGGTTTTTATGTTTAGGTTCATGTGAAATCGGTCATATGGTACATTTAGTGTTCGATAGTTTCATCATAAAAGAGAAAAGGTCATGATTCCATTTGAGTTGTATTCATTGTTTCATAATTGAGTTGTCTGGTAGTTTTATAAAATTTCACAACAACTCCAGTTCAGCAAACCAAGAATTCGCTATGAAAGTCCTTAACAATTCCATAGAAAAATAATCCATCCTAACGCTTGTCTCAGTACAAAAGTCTGGTTTTGTGTAATAATATTATTTTAAATGATTGTTAGTGATTTCAATGTTGTACTGAGCCATAAAACACCTTTATTCTCGTGTCCTCCACTTCTTTTCATTCACCCTTACCTCTCATTTTCCACTTTATACCATCTGTTGCTTTCAAAAGTTCATAAGTGTTGTCATTGTAATAGGGTTTTGCACTGTCAAAATGAGTCTAGCCATGGTCTGAGTGTGGTTTAGGTGTTCTAAAATTGATTTTTATGTAAAGAGGAAGCATATCATAAGGATCTCCAAACGTGTTCATAACATGGCAACCAGGAAACAGTGCAAAGGTGGTGTTATAGTGCATTATGAGCCCATAGATATGAAATTGATTGAAGAAGACCCAACTTTTGTACAATCATTTGCCAACGTGGGATGTCTATGATTTTGCCAAAAACTATAGGGTTTTCATGCGCAAATAGCTAAAGACTTTGCCATCAATTTCACTGGGATTGGCACAAAATTTGGATTTCGAGTTTGGCTATCTCTCCACACACCATTCCCCATGTTACTCAAATTCCAAGGTCACGGGAGACATGGTTTAAATTTTAGAAGTTTCAGCTATAGAATTGCGATGAATTTTTGAAAGAAGAACATCAAGGGATTGATATGATAATGGACATCTCCAAAACATGACTTAAGGAGCATTATTCCAAATTTCTTATGGTAATTCAAAAATGCTTTACATGTGAAGGAAGGTTCCATATGGTCTAACAATACCACTTCAGTTTGTTGCTCCACTTCACAGGTAACCAACCTTTAGATATCCCTTTCTATTTTTCTTGCATTTTCTAAAGGTTTTGAATAACAAACATCCAAGCTGTAGATGGATTACAGATCATGAAGGGTTTCCACTTCATCATGTAAAACTCCTATTTTTCAGAATGCCATTCTAGCACATGGCCACATCAACATAATATCTACCTCATTAAGGACGACAATCAACAAAAAGAAATTTAATCACTATCGAGAGGTTAAAGGTGTAGTGGCACTCAAAAAATCCAGAAAGTTGTTGGGATCAGTTATCTTCATCAATAGAAAGTGTTCAGTGTTTTAAAATCTATTAGAGTCCTAGTTGAATTCCAACTATGTAAAACAAAAATTCCCTGTGAGGACTCTATTAGTTAGAAGAAAAATAGGAATAGGTCTCTTAGATAGTGGATCGAATTTGGCCTAGGTGGGAAGTTAATGTAAACAGATATTTTCTCTATAAATAGGTAGCTTTTCAAATTTGAGAAGGGTTGATGGATAATGTCAAGAACTAACCTTATGTAATCTTTTGATCCTATAATAGAAAATTTGCAACAACTTTGGTTTTGTACCTAAGATTCATGTCTTGGCTTTCATGTGTTCTTACCTTGTTGTTTTATGTTTTACATAGTATCTTGATTACTTGGAAATCTTGTCAAACTGCTCCAACTTCCTTCATTTACTATGTATGACTGTGGATGTTATTTCGATGTCATTTTTAAAGGTATGGATGCCTCAGCTTCCATTAAACATTGTTTTTGACAATAATTTGTTTTAATTTGACTCCATGCCTAATGGTGGAAGTCATCACATTTTTATTTTCCTGGAAAACTACAAAAAAAAAAAATCAGAGTTAGTCATCTGTTGCTTAAATTGTTTCAAGTAAATTTGATAAAAATTTGAGAGAGCCCTTTCATATTGGAAGGGCTAACTTCCAATCCAAGTGGTCGAAAATAGTTACACTAGGTTAGAGGCTGAGACAACCCAACTCTTTCTAGCCCAGTGATAAGAAGTACCATCTATGTATTAATTATTAATGATTAAATTAAAATTCTTAAAACACTATTCCAAAACGGACATACTTATACTTCGTAAATAAAGTTTCTACAACTATAACATTGAATCTAATACATGAATGACCACTTTGTCACGAGCCCTCCACCTCATGTTTGATTATTAATATAGTGTTCACTAAATTAACATACTTTAATTTCGATAAATTATATAAATTAGGGAGTAATCTAATTATTATATGTTTTTTCTTTTTTAGCTAGTGATACAATATTTAGAAAGATTGTGAATTTTATTATTTAAAATGTATTTTTTGATGCATGAAGGAATTTCTTGTCCTGAAAAACTTAGGGGAACTACAATATTTACTAGAAAATTTGCAAAAGTAAAAATAAAAATATCTAATAATTAGAGTAACACACATGTATAACATATATTATAAAATTGTAATGTATATTAGTATAACGTATATTATATAAGCCCCAAGAGTTAGCTCAATCGGTCAAATCAAGTGCCTCGCCAATGGGAGGTCATAGGGTCGAATCCCGAAAGCTCTTTGGGTTAGGTCAGTAAATAGGCCGAGGGTTGTTGATGCCCTTCGGGTGGCGTCCACTCAGAGATTTAGACCCTGGACATAGCGGCTACCCACTAACCAGGGTATTCGCGAACCAGCAAGTGAAAAAAAAAAAACTTATATTATAAAATTATATCTCCAAATTAAATTAGAAAGTACATTAATATTTGTCCCTCTTCATCGGATATTATTTTTATTTCACCATGTAAAACTAGTATTTGCACCAAATGTTGCAAAGGAAATTGTGTAAGTTAGTAGCGCATGTGGAAGAAGAACATAGATGAAAAAATATGTGATATGTTATGTGATAAAACTATAAACCAATTTTACTGAAAAAAATCTTATGTTAAATGTAATACAATCAAATAATCTACTCAAAATAGAGGCATGTGCAACTTCGTTCGCGAGTACTCAATCCAAGAGCTTATTTTCTTTGAAAATTACATCCCACACCATACCTTTTTCTTTTATCACCTCGGTCTTCACCATCATATGGTAATGGTTCCAAATAAAATTTCATTGTGGGTATTCTCCAAATATGTTTCAAATTATACAGTTTTCTAATATCATAATCAAAGGCCCGATTATTTGCATAAGGGTCTGTGGCAACCCAAATTTATTGTTATGGAATCAATTCCGCATTAGATGCATCCATAGATTGTTCCCATAAAATATTGTTCCTTGGTTACTTGAAAGTAAACCCCTCATTGTTTGCAACAAACGGTGAACCTAAAACATTCATCAAGCTCCAACGAGAGAAGTGAAATGTGTGTGTTGGATGGTGAATGGAAAATATAGTATCCTCAAAAGTGTAGTAAAAATTGGGAAAAATAATATAGGAATCTCTTCGTTAAAGGGTGCCTCATGGGGCTTATATTTACAATTCTTTTCCACTTCATCAAATGGACCGATATAATGTTCTCCCCTAGTCTGATGACAAATATGTTGTAAATTCTCTCCAATAAATAAGAGGTAATATAACACATTACTCAACATTCTTCCATTGTGCACACAGTTTTGATCCTATATCTCTCTGCTAACCAAAACAACCCCAAAGAGATGGGTAACATCCCTCAACATTGACATATTTTCTAAAGTTTTCTCTCTATCTAAAAAATATAATATTGAACATACAAGCAAATTTTGATAAAATGCACACTAATCCAAACACCAATATGTGACATGAAACATCACCATCAATTTCAAAAATATATGCATTAAAAAATAGCATAGAAATTTCCAAATTCCATGACTTCATTAAATCTTCCCTGCCAATGATATACCTCCAATTTATCAACTCTCACCATAGTGTTGTAATTCAATATTAATATATTGTAGCAAAGAAATTAAAATAATGAGTCAATGATTGAAATTTCCATGGATTTCTACAAAATTATTACTTGAGAAACAAGCCAAATGAACAAAATGTGAATGATATGTGATTTCCAACTAGAATCAGTGTTGTAGTTAAGAAATGAAAACAAATGAACAGAGATACAAATTAGATTCTAGAAACAAATTCACTCACTTGAGCAAAGGGATTGAATGAAGTGCATGGAAGAATAGAGATAAATATCAATCTATCATGAGATTTATAAGTGTGAAGAAAGATGGATGGTATATCCTTGGGTATTTATATATAAGCCTCCTCGAGATTAACTCACAAATTCATCATTGCATGTAGATAGTTCTTATTGCTCGGTTAATGTGACTTAGTTTAGTGGAGTTATCCCAATATTTAATTTGTTTTAAAGTAAGAGGGCATACTTTTTTGTGAACAAATGAAAGAAAATTATTTTCAGTATGTATCTGTTAAGTAGGCTTCCTTTAAGGAGGAAAAAATTTGATAAAAACAACCTTGGATCCCGGACCTGAATTATTTAATAACAGTAATATGGAAAGCCAAATAAGAAAAGAAAAGACACAGATCATAATAATGACAATGCAACAAATCAAAGAGACAACTCTGCCTCCTGTTCAAATGAACAAAACATTATACAAAAACATTTTAAATAATTTTACAACCTGAAAGATATTGAACCTAGCTTACAACCCCCAAATATCAATTTAAATGAAAATCTAAATAATGTAACTTGGAATGGCGTCTAAATAAACTTGATACTAATTACAATACATTATATTGTCACAAAATAACATGTTCCTCATCGATGCATCATTCCTTGACATAAAATTAAGATAATAGTGCTCTTGTTGTTGGCTAATACATAAATTTACTTTATACTTTCAAGAACATAATAGAAGACAACGTAAATATTAGTCTTTCTCATAGTAGGATTATGCCTTTGACACAAGCAAAAAATCTTAATATTGGCCAATGGTTATGCCAATGTTTTAGGAATGATTGAAAAGTGACAACAATAAATTATATTATTGTTTATAATTCAGTTCTATGCTTTTCTAAATCCCAAAAAAGGCATTGAAATTTTATATTTATCATGCATGATGATGAACAAAGATGCAATATAAGAAAAGAGTGAAATCCAAGTTCTACTAGATCTTCTATGGAGAACTATGTCATCCATGTCTAACATGAATTGGATTTTAGTGAAAGGAACAAGGAAGTAGAATATTGTAGCACTCTGCAACTTTTGAGAGCTTCAATATCATGGATGCTTCTCTAAGCATAGCCATACATTAAACTGAGTTGAGTCTAACACATTAGAAATAAAGAAACATGTGGTGAAATTTGATGTATGAATGTTCTTAAATTGGTTGAAATTTGAAAACATTAACATAAAGACTGATCAGGGACCTGTCTTTCACCTTTTTTAAATAGAGTTCAGCTACAAAATTTCAAGTGCTAGAAGGTAGGCACATATATATGTAGTACTATAACCCCAACCCTTAAAATCTACTATGATGACAAATTTCTCCTATGCTATTAACATGCTACAAGTATGGACGAAGCATTATTCCATGTGAAATCATATTTTAAGTTTTTCCTTGGTGGTTTGATATCAAAGGAAATAATGTGAGAATATTTAGACTATGGACAATCCCTAGAATAATAAAAAACTCAGTAATGTAGCTAATATTTTTTTGTCTCTTTTAGGGATTATTTTACACATAATTTTTCAAAACCGTAAACAACCAGTATTTCAAAAAGAGATTAAAATATCAATAAGATTGCGAACTATTAAATAACAAGTTAATGTCTCCTAATGTGTCAACAAGTCAAAAGCATTTAGAAAAAAATATGATTTTGAAATTTACGGCTCAAATAATTCATTTATAGGGAATGCGACTGTTTACCCAGGCCACCTACGTTTGAACTCCTCTAGATCCTTGTCAGAGGTATCATTCCTTACAGCAAGAATCACTTCAATATGGTGCCATTGTTTGTCAACTCCTTGAACACAAATCACTTTCTTCCCCCGTTCATTGGAGATCTTTGACTCTGGAATATAACTAAGGGGTACAAGGTCCTACCTCTATTTTAGATATTTTAGGAAAAGCTAAGATTTTTTTTCCACATTTAAATCTCACACACATAGGAAACATTTGAGTGTAACATCATCTGTCACCTTCATCAACAAATTTCGGTCATGTGTAAGTTATTATCAAACCATAATTATTAAAATTTTACTACTCTATGGTTGATTTGTAGTGTAAAACATTTGTATCTAATGTGTCCTAGTATACCAGAGAGTCCCAATATTTGAAATATATGTAGCTCCCCATAGCCATAGACTGAAACAATGGATAAGATGCTAACATTGCATTCAAATGGTGAAATAGTTTCGGCAGCATCATTTCTATATACCTCGATAATGAAGAGGAATTTGATTCCTTATGAAGCTCCCACATAACCAGCTGCCCCACACCTCCTCATCCAAATTATCAATTATCACTAACAACACAAATATAACCCTTGATCTATAGCTAAAGAGCTATTCAAACACAAAATATTCACGCAATAATGATGCAAATAAGAACAAGCCATCTTGCATGTTGAAAACTAAAATATTACACCCTGAAATAGAAATGTACATGAGACAATAATGGAAGCCATCAACAAAAACCATTCCCCCATATCCTAATTTCACATTCGGTAAGTACCCACTAATCCTACATAACTCTTCCAAAACAATCGTAGATTTCCAGTACCGTTCCCTTCTCCAAATCGGACATCCCGAGGGATACAACTTGATATAAGGTTTCTATGAGAGAAACATGCATCTAAAACAAGGAATAATAAAATAAAGAAGCAATAACAGTCTGCAGTCCAAGTAATTTAACAATAAAAGTATAAAGCAATATTGACATACGTAAAATGACTAATGTTGTTCTTTATTGATTTCAAAAAAGTGATAAATCATATAATAGAAAAGAAAGAATATTGAAACACCAATGAACTACTCACCCCAAGTTCATCAAAGTTTTAAGGACCATTAAAATTACTTAGCAATAAATGTGCAACTATAAACTAAAACACTTACAGCACAAGGGCCAAGGGAACCTGCTCACCGGGAATACCAGCTCATTGTGATAAAATGCGAACTAATCCAAACACCAATATGTGACAAGAAACATAACCATCTAACCCAAGGTGGGACTTCCTTCAAATTTTCTAATATATCAAGGTAACAAAAATAGCAACAAACAAACACAAGGGTGAGGAAGGGGTTAATGAAGCACAACGCAATTCTTGTTACTAGGTCTTTATCTATAACATCATAGAGAGCATCTAGAATTGTTGGGAGTTGAGTATATCTATCAGTCATTCCATACCACTGTAGTTCCTTCTCCAGAACAATATATATTTTGTGCCATATAGATTATTTTTGCCTAGTATTGATCACAAACAAATGGACCTTCTGCTACACGAATAGTTGCTTGAAAAATCCTTAAACGTGAGGGGCACTATTGTCATTCCTTTCATGCAGAATGAAGGAAATTGAATACATTTATTCTGTGCATTTATTTCTCCTCGCAAGCTCTAGAAATCAAAGGAATTTCATCAAAATGAGGCACCCTGCAAACCCCAAATCCAAACTGAGTTCTCGTATGGTTTAGAAATGGAGAGATAAAGAATCCTACATAAATATTCAAGAGGCCATTTACGTGCATGTCAATGGGATATGCCATGCAGACTAGATATGCCCCTCAAATAGGTGCAGAAGAGATGGAGAAGAAATTTTTTTTTTCCACAAGGGCTTCCTAACACAATAGAGGTAAGAGAGAACAGGGACCAATAACAATATCTACAATTTTTTAATGCAATATATAGGCTCTATTAAGCTTAACAATAACATTGTTAACAAACACTCATTCGCTATGTTAAGGTTAACAATATTTAGGCTATGTTAAGGTTAAAAATAATGTTATTAACAAATACTTTTGCCGCCCATAAACAATCAATCCGACGATAGGAAATTATTTAATCTTCTAATAATGGATCTAACAATGGAGATGGGTGCAAAGTGGCATCCAGGGAGTTCTTCCCAAAGGAATTCCATATGATGAAATTATTGTTAAGATGATAGGGGTGTTTATCTTCAACTTGGATTAATTATTATCACATACATGTGAATATTTCAGAGTTGAGCTACTATTTTCATTTAATTGTCAATCATGATTGAGTAGATCGTAAGGATTTAACCTCCATTGAATAATTCTAGAATATTCATAATATTGGTGAGAAATCAAAGTTTTGGATTTATCCAAAAATTATTTATGTCATTTCAAACCTCTCAATTAAATTCATTAGGTGATTGTCGAAAGGTATCAATCCATCATAAGTATCAAAGCACTTGGCCGCAATTTACCATATATATTTTGAATCTCTAAATAGGATTTGTTACAATACAGGCCAATACCAAGACTTATCAACAACATGCCTAGAAAACCATTACTCACTTCATATGACACTTGCTCATATGATATTTTATCTAAATTAATCAATTTAATTAATAGGGCTAAAAGCACATAACTGCTTTGTTGATATATCTCAATCTTTGATTTGTGTATACTAATATAAATATTCTAGAATGTACCAAGGAGGTCAAATCCATACCATCCATGTAATAATTAATGATTATTAAACTAAAATTCCCTTTAAACTGGAAAAACTATGGTAATATTCAACAATCTCATAATGTTTTTTTAAGCATAAAACATAAATGTTAAAGAATTATGAGTAGTCTTCATGGGCATTAATAATGATAATCATCATCATCATCATTATATAATTGATTATATAGTATTATTAAATATATATCTACATTGCATTCATTTTTGTTAATCATTTCTTAATTATATTTTAGATTTCTATAAACTAATCCTTTAATTCAATGCAACAGAAAGAAGACATTTTTAAGTCATTTCATAGGATTGAGAAAGTGAAAGAAAGGTAATAATATTTTTTTTAATTAATTTTGTAATGATTGAAATAATTAAAAGAAAGAATATACATTTAAGTTATTTTCATATCATATTCATTTAAATCAAAATTATTTTATAAAATAATTATTTAACATAATTTAAAAATACCCAAAAAAATGAAAATTTAAATGAAAATTGAAAAAAGTTGAAATCTTAATTTCAAATATGAATATGGAAAAGAAACAAAACTTAAGAAACTACCCAAAGAAAATAAATTTTCCTTTTTATATAAATATTAAGATGGAAGGAATGATTCATGTAAAGAGTGTTTATTTGAGGTTTTTGAATTTTTTTTCACTCAATTGTTTAAGGGGCTAATATTCTCCCATGGGCTATGTTGTACGTGTTTCCGATAGACAGTCCTTGGCTGCAAAAACTATGCTAGGAAACCAACTCAACTAGTCATTAGGCTTAAGCTAGCCCTTGAACCAGAGGGGGCTCCCTCAGATGTTACGAGTCTTTGTTTAACGTTGTTCACTTGTCACTGAACAACAGCCTTTGAAGGACAATGGCAAGATTTATGGTTTTAATTGGGGGTGGTTGGCGATCAATGCCAATCCCTATTCATATTAAATGCCTCTCTCATGGGGTACCTTCTGAATGTGTCAGCTTCCAGCCTGATAGAATGACTTGATTTGTATTACTTGACATAAGAATGTAAGGAGATTCCTAATAATTGAGTAGGGAGACTAATTACATAACAACTAGGAAAATTTGGATGCATGTAGGAGATTTCTACAGCCCGACAAAACATACTTAGAATAAAATAGAAGTACAAACAATAACCAATTTCAAAGAGGAGCTAGATCAGATAGACATTCTGTTATGCTAATCTCTTTAGAAAATTATAAATATGCAGGGGATTTAAGAGAGATTGAAACACAATCTGTTCTTACTAGGGTCTTCTATAATATTGTGAACAAGTGCAAGAAACAAATATGGAAATATTGGGAAAACATACAAGAAATACAAAATTCTATCAAACCAGAGCCATAAGGCTTTCACTAGAAAAAAAAAAGAGAGAATCTATTACAAAGTCTAGAGTTTTGGCATCAAAATCCCACCCTTGTTTATTACAAATAAAACAATATGTAGACTAAATAACCCATAAAATGTTACAATAATCCTGGAATGAAATTCTGAATTGTATATTAAAAATAAATAATGTTTCCTTATTAGATGCAGGAGATCTGGAACTGTTGCAGGTATCTGCCTCGAAATCTGGAGTTGGTTGAATGACTGCTAAAAATCTGCAGAACGATCCTCATTCTGTTGATCTTTTGATTTTCTGAATGCTGATATTTCCATGCCTTTAAAATTTAGAGTTGTGGTTTCCATCATTTTCTTTTCAATTGATATTTTTGTGCCTTGAAATCTAGGATTTGTTAAGTTGTTGTTGAAGATATGATTGGAATGCATTTAAGTCACATTTTGACAATGCTTCACTAATTTCAAAATCATAAATGTTTTCAAATATTCTGTGAATAAATTTGGTATTTTCATGAATTTACTATATAAATTCAGAAAGACAAATTTATGGATAAATCCATCCACTGATTGGAAATTATGTTGTGTTTCTATTTTTCATGTGTTTACAAAACTACATGTGGTTTTGTAAATCCATGTCCTATTTCTCCTTCCTTGTAAAAACTCATTTACTTTCACATTGTAAATTTCATTTCTATGAAATTCATTTATAGATTAGAGTATTTTACTTTGCTCGTTTACTTTCATCTCAACCTGATTTCACACCTATAACTTAAATTCACCATGCCTGTAAATTATTCTTAATTCTGTAACTCTACCTCAACTTCACAAGTATTGATGTAAATATCTTTTTTCTCTCCTGTACATTAATTTCATCAATATATGATTGAAAAGCCTACCTTTATTCATTTTCATGCACCCATAATTTTTTTTTACCTATAGTTGTAACACATTAACTTGTAATTCCATTTTACCCACTTTTCCTTCCACTGTGAAATAAATTTATTTCATACTAGTATTTCCGCCATATAAAATTCTAATTAATACTGGGTATGGTTTTCGGGCCCCCTCCTTAGTGGTAAATTGTTTGGGATTTTAAGTCTCGAATAACTAGGAGTGGGAGTTGGCAGATGGTGGTTTCTAAAACTTCCAACTTCTAAGCCCCCTATGTTAACGGGAAATGACCAAGGGGGGTCAGAAATCACTTTTTAAATGTTGGATGAAATTACCCATATCTTGAGGCATGAAAGATAAGGTGAGTTTAATTAGTTAACTGAGGGGTGGACCATAGGTTTTGACCTTTAGCTTTGAGTGCGCTTATGGTTTTATCTTATGATTAGCATTAATTTTTTTTTATATAATATAATTTTAATTTTAAATAAATATTTTCATAAAAAAATATAATTATATTTTATAAAAATAAAAATAAATATTAAATTAAAAATTATTATATATAAAAAAATAAATAAATCATTCAAAAGCATAAAATTTATATATGCCCTGAGTATTTAACTCAGAAGGAAATGGCAATTTGACACTGGAAATTTTTAATTTTTAGTGTGCCGAAATATGTTACAACATTTTTAATTTTCATTGTGCTGAAATATGTTACAACATCGGCTCCAATGGGGACTGCTTCCCCTATGGGATGCAGAGAAATAGTAGACCAACTACCTTATCTGCTGGGCATGGAGTCATACCATAAAATTATTGATCACTAATATGCCATTATGTAATTTATAGCCAATCGCCATCATCCAACTACTTCATATTAAACCTGCAACTATGAATGACAATTTATATTTCTTGCACTAATCCAAAGACTTATTCATTATGAAATTTGAAAATTGAAAGCTGCTGAAGTGAAACAACTGTCACTGTAAGTTAAAACAAGCATAAGAGTGCCTAATTCATGGGCTATGGAGTCAATCATTTAATCCCTTGGAAGACATTACACTCAACAAAACCAAACTTAATATTACAACCTTGAACTATAACTGAAACAATTATAGATCTAATGCACCCTGAATCTGAAAGTAGCTACTCAATCCCACAGCTCTATCTGATTGAATTGGAAAATTTTACACTGTTAGGTGTAATATTCTTTCCAATGTAACCAAGCACAGAGTGGATTTACTGACAAACTACATTTCCAACAACTGAAAATCTAAAGAATATATACAATATGAACATAAAATCCCATGGAAGACTTATACTCACAAGTGTACTTTAAAAGTTGCATCCTCTGTAGACATTTTAGATTTTTGAACATGGCTGAGAGGGAAAGACATATACTACTGATTGCAAGTATCAATGAACCTTGCATAGTAGTAAAGGGAGCCGAAATTTAGAAACAATGGATCGGTTACCTAGTGGAATTGTCATATTACAAATTGGAGTCGCCAAGTGAAAGAAATGCAAGCAATAATAAATGCCTACTCCTTGTTCACAAACAAAGAATAGATGTAGTATTTATCGTTCCCTGGAGAAAGATATCTTCGTTACTTTGTTCCCCGACAATGTTGCCAAATGTTGTACCTGTTTCCCGTAGGTAGTCCTTGGCTGCAAAAACTACGCCAGGAAACCTACTCAACTAGTCTATAGGCTCAAGCTAGCGCTTAAACCAACAAAGGCTCCCTCAGTTGTTACGAGGCTTTGTTTAACACTGTTCACTTGTCACTAAATCGTAGTCTTTCAAGCACAATGACAAAATTTATGGTTTTGATTGGGTGCGGTTGGAAATCAATGACAATCCCTATTCATATTAAATGCCTCTCATAGGGTCCCTTTTGAACGTGTCAGCTTCCAATCTAACAGAATGACTTGATTTGTATTAGAAATTGATAGAAGAATGTAAAGAGATTCCTAATAATTGAGCGGCCAAAATGATTACTTAATAACTAGGAATATTTGGATGCGTGTAGAAGATTTCTACAGCCCGACAAAACATATTCATGAGAAAATAGAAGGGAAAACAATAACCAATTTGAAAGAGGAGCTAGATCAGACATACAATCTATTATACCAATCTATTTAGACAATTATAAATCTATAGGGGATTTCAGAGAGATTGAAACACAATATGTTCTACCTAGGTCTTCTATAATACTGTGAACATGTGGAGAAAATAGATATGGAAATATTGGAAAAACATACAAGAAACACAAAATTATGTCAAACAAGAGCCATAAGGCTTTCATTAAAAAAAAAAAAGAGAAGTTATTACACAGTGTAAAGTCTTGGCATAAAAAACCGACCCTTATTTATTACAAATAAAACGATTTATATACTAAATATCCCCTAAACTATTACAATAATCCTGGAATGAAATTCTGAACTATATACTAAAAATAAATAATATTTCCTTATTAGTTGCAGGAAATATGGAACTGTTGTAAGTATCTGCCTCGAAATATGGAGTTGGTTGAATGATTGCCGAAAATCTACAGAATGATCCTCAATCTATTGATCTTTTGATGTTTTGAATGTTGATATCTCCATGCCTTTAAAATCTAGAGTCGTTGTTTCCACCATCTGCCTTTCAATTGATATTTCTCTGCGTTGAAATCTAGGGTTTGTTGAGCTATGGCTGAATATCTGTCTGGAATGCTTTTATGTCACTTTTTGACAATGCCTCACTAATATCAAAATCATAAATGTTTTTAAATATTTCGTGAATAAATTTGGTGTTTTCATATGTGTTTACAAAACTATGTGTGGTTTTGTAAATCCATGTCCTATTTCTCCTTCCATGTAAAAACTAATTTACTTTCATATTGTAGATTTTGTTTCTCTGAAATTCATTTACAGATTAAAAAACCATAAGTGGTGTTTTTAATCCATATCCTATTTTTTGTAGTTGGTAGAGTATTTTACTTTCTCTTTTACGTTCATCTCAACATGATTTCACACCTGTAACTTGATTTCGCCATACCCGTAAATGATTCTTACCTCTATAACTCTGACTTCAATTTCACATGTATTGACGTAAATATCATTTTTCTCTCATGTACATTAATTTCATCAATATGTGATTGCAAAGCATCCCTTTATTCATTTTCATGCACCGAGAATTTGTTTTGACTGTAGTTGTAACACATTAACCTGTAATTCCATTTTTACCCACTTTGTCTTCCATTGTGAAATAAATTTATTTCATAATAGTATTCTCACCATATAAAATTCTAATTAATACTGGGTATGGTTTTTATGCCCCCTCCTTAGTGCTAAATAATTTGGGATTTTCAGTCCCGAATAACTAGGAATGTGGTTTGGCAGTTTCAAATGGTGGTTTCTAAAACTGCGACTTTGGAACCCCCATGTTAACGGGAAATATTCTAAAACTGACCACTTCAGACCCAACAGGAAATGGCCAAGGCGGGTCCTACTGACCTTTAGCTTTGTGTGTGCTTATGATTCAGATTAAATTTTATTTTCTTTATAATATAATTTTTAATTTTAAATAAATATTTTCATAAAAATATACAATTATATTTTTATATAAAATTTAAATTAATTTTTAAAATTTAAATTATTATATATAAAAATAAAATAAACTATTTCACATTTAAAAATTTATAATTTTTTTATCTTTTTCTAAACAAAAAGATTAGCTAATTTCCATTTTTCTTTTGTAAAATGATCTGCCACATTTAGTTGAATTGATATTATTTTACCCTAAAATGACCCCAAAAAAAAGTTATATATAGACTATAAAAAATATTATAAATTTGAATATTTTTACAAAAATATCTCCAAACATTTTATAGATATTATATTATGGACTAGTGGGATTCGCAGGTTTCTAAATTTTAAGATAAAACATAAATAATCTTCATTTAACTCAACTGCCCTTTTTCCATTTTTTGTTGAGTTGTTTTTCCCAACCATTAACACAAATGTGAAATGTTTATATACTATTATTCACAAACAAAATGTTTCTCTTTCCATGTTCGTTCAAAGACTTGAATCTAATAATTAACCATGCTTAAATTAAAATTCTTTAAATTGGAAATTTTATGATAATTTTGAACACTCATAATAGTTTTTAGCATAAACACAAAATGTTAAAAAAATTTGAGTAATCTCTTAGCTTTGAAAGTACCATAGATGATTTGGGTTATCTATAGATTTAGATGGAAATTAATAATCATCATTATATAATTGGATGTATAGTATTAATAAATGAATATCTACATTGCATTATTTTTGTTAGTCATTCTTAATTATATTTTGGATTTCTATAATATAACACATTTTTGTTAATCATTCTTAATTATACTTTAGATTTTTATAATATAACATTTGTTTTAAAGTTGAAAATACATTAACTGTATTTAATTTATATTAATTTTAATTATTTCTTTAATTCAATTCAATGGAATGATGGAGAAGAAATTTTTAAATAATGTGATAAAATTGAAAAAGTAAAAAAAATGTTAATAATAATATTTTTAATTAATTTTATAAGGTTTGAAAATACTATAAAAGACTATAAATATATATTGAAATATATTTTCATGTCATATTGATTTAAATCAAAAATTATTATCTAACAGGTAATATTTTGTAAGAGAATTACTTAGCTGAAAATTAAAAATGAAAAAATGCAAATTTAAATTAACTATATTAAAATTAAAAATTTTAAATTTTAATTTTCTAAATGAATACGAAAAAAACGTACAAGATATGAAAACTGCAAAATGGAAAATAATTTTTTCTTTTCTTTTTTTATAAAATATTAAAATTGGAAAATAATTTAGTTAAAAATATTTATTTGGATTTTATTAAATTTTTTTGAAACGAATTTTTTTCATAACCATTACCATAACATAAGTAATCTTCCATCTAACAAAATTAATAAACATAATCAACAACATAACGATAACTTCTATATATTTAGACCGGAATAATGAAAATTAATAAACATGACCAACAACATAACGATATCTTTGATATATTTAGACCAAGAATAATGAAAATTATTCAGTACACTACAGATAATAATATATTAGACATTTCATATATATATTTGTTGTAGACGCCTTGTTGCAGTATTAGACATCATATATATATCTATATATCTATATATATATATATTTATTCGTTGTACACACCGTGTTACCATTTTTCGCTGAGTTGTTTTCCCGACCATTAACACAACGGAAATATTGCTCAAGAGCATGATGATAGGTTTGGAAAAAGAGGATGAAGATGGTTTAGTACAACAAAGTCCATGACAGATATATAATTATGCCAGCTTTAATAGAGATGAATACACATATTTTTTTATTAATATTTTATATAGAAAAATTATTATTATTTAAAAAATATTTTCCAATGGAAAAGGTGTGCTCAGATTGTTGTGTACTAGTATTCACCACATAATGTATTTTCTGGAATATATAATTATGTCAGCCATCATATAGATGAATACACATTATTTTTATTAAAATATTTATATTAAAAATTATATTATTAAAAATATTTTCTAATCGAAAGGGTGTGTTCAGACTGTTGTGTACAGCTATTCACAAACATAATGTTTTTCTTCCGAGCAAACAGAGTGACCAAATCTGAGATTCAAGAAACACCAAACTATTGAGAAGACTTAAATATAAAACATATCCATTTCCTTCGTTGAGACCATGTTGTTATGACAACACAACACTGTTAAGGGACGAGAACAATGTTGTTATGACAACACACCACACACCAAGGAGTGTTAAGGACGAGTACCATACGAGTGTTAAGAGAACACTCGTCCCTGCAACAGCATTGATCAGAGATTCCATATTGCAAAAATATCCATCGCCCAAAGATACTTCAGTGCATGGATCTGCTACAAATATTGAAAACAAATTAATGTATAATGCATGTAAACCCATAATGAAAGGAATTAAGTCTTGAATTAATTATCACGGTAGACGGATGCAGTAGCAAATCGAAAGGTCAATATCAATAGGTTAAGTAGAGTTCCATTTTCTCAGTGCTTATACCATCATACATCAACGTTCTTGAATTCGCAATAAAGTGCCTTAATTGTGAGATAGGGGTGCCACCAGAGTGTAGCAGATACAATTTCTGGTCAGGGATTTCTTAATGATTATAAGTTTTATGTTTTTGATAAACCATTGAATAATTGCACAAACACAAATCAAGATTTCGTTGATAGTTAAAATAGTGGGTTCTAACAAAGAACTTTAAATGGTCTAACTGTAAATCTAACTGTACATAAGAATGCAAACTGTCAATTCAGCGAGTTTTCTTCCGAGGGAACGCTTTATGGCTTAGTTACAATATTCAATTACTCCATATATAGTCTAAATAGTCTCATTTTAAGATATGTTTCTTTGGAATTTTTAGTTAAATTTATATACACATCAATATTAAAAAATAAGTAACAAATATGATATGCATTATAATATATTTGTAAAAAACAATTAGCTTTATTATAAGCATGAATCTAGCATGAGAGTCATCAAATTTCTTCAAATGCAAAATTTTTTAGGGTGGAAAATGTGAAAAATAAAACATTGCATCCCTTTCATTCTTTGATAGATCCCATTAAACATGTAACAGATTTCTCTATATATATACCATGTGTAATATTTCATTGCTCAAATTATATTTTTGAATCTAATATAGGTTATACAACTTTTATGTCCAAAAATATTTGTTGAATTTAAGGGGAATTTGAAAAAAAAAAAACACCTAAAAAATGACCAAAATGTAAAATACCTAAACTAACCATAAAAGGTTATTGTTTTCAATTTCTTTATTTGTATTTATATCAATTTTTTAAAACTATATATAATATGTTCATATTTAATTTTAAATTACTTTACATAAGATGTGCATATGCACATTTTATTTATGGACTATATTGGCTATATTAACATGGCTTTTTTGTTATTAATACATTTTAAATATATGTCAATATTACTTAGTCTTACATATTAAATTATTTTATTAATATCTAATTGAATTTTTTTATTATCACTAATATTGTTAAATGTAGTATATTAAATTTATATTAAGAATTGAACCATTATACATCTCCTCTTATTATTAGTCCTCGCAAAGACAAACTCTAGCAATCAATTTTCCTACATTGCCCAATTCATTCAAGTTATAATGTTTAACTTTGAAAATCGAAAATTTATTTTTTATTAATATTATCTGAAAAATATTTTTCAGATATTTCATTGGACCACAATTTTGAAGGTCATAACTACCTCATATTTATTTTCCATAGTTTATGGATGTAGCAATATATATATTGTGGTCTTTAAATGTTTGTGCAATGATTTTTCTTTGTTAAACTTCATAGGAAAACCACACCATCAAGAAACCCTAGGGCACCCAAAATTCTAAATTTTGAGTTGTAACCTAGATTTTTAAAATTACCTTTGGGCGGAAATTTTCATTATTTTCAATGGAAATCCAACCTCATAATACCATAAATAACCTTTCTACGTTTATTTCCTACTCGCCATAATTTAAGCAAGTATTTGGGTAAAAAATGAATAGGAACAAGCTGGAAATAAATATATGTAACAACATGTTTTGTTCAAGGCTTTAGTATGTAGTAGTAAAAGTGTAATGGTTACTATAAGTAATTATTTTTTTAATTCATTCTCTATTATAAAGAAACTAGCTTTTTACAAGGAAATTTTTAAGGATGGAAGTTTATCTTAAAGTTTAGAAACTTTGGCTAATCTTACTAGTCCCTCATATGTAAATTGGAAAATGTTTGGCAATATTTCTGTAAAACTATTTATATTTCTAATTATTTTATGTTAGTCTATATAAAATTTTGGCAGTGTTTTAGGTAAGATAATTTTATACTTTAAAATTCAGGCTAATCATATTTAGAAAAAACAAAAATGTTGTGATATTTTTTTGGAATTTTTAATTATGTGATAGCTTTTTAAAACATCCATTATATTGAGTGAAGAATATAATTTCCTTCCGGGATAAATGAAATAATAAAATAATGATTAAATAAAAAAGAAAAAAATATAAAAAATTGATAAAGATAATCAAATAAAGAGTACAAAACGAATTATGAAATTTAGAAAGAAAAATAGTTAATATAATTGTTTGTGAAAACACAAAAAGTCAAATCAAAATACGATTAAGTTAACCTGCTCGAGCCTTATGGCCTCTGATAACTTGAATAGGAATATGAAGCAAAGATTAAAAGAAACATTCCGATGACACTTTTATTAAAACTACACAACAAAGGTTATAAAAATAATCAAAAAATTACTAAAGAATAATTTTGAATGGGAAGTGATATCCGGATCATTATTGATAAAGAATGGTTGATTGCAATCATATATTTCATATAAAGATGTATGAGTGAATCCATATAAAGTTTACATTAAGATATATGTTTATAATATAGAGTTGTGAGATTTAATTTATTTTTAATTTAGAAAGAGAGGTTGAGATAATTTCTCAACCATCACCAACAACTCATAAACTAACATTACAAATATAGGATGTAAGCATTAACTCCAAGTTCCCCTCTTAATTCTTTCATTACATAAATTTTTTGAAACTACCCATAAACAAAATAATACATAATCATTCTTTAACTAATTTACAACTTATCAGTATAGGCTCCATCAAGCTACCTCATAACGCTCGTAAAGGTGTAGTCGGCAAGTTGGATTCCTGAGTTCGACTCCTGAACTCCTCAATCAAGGATCTCCCGAAGTCAATTATTGAATAGAGTCCCAATCCTATCTCATAACCTCATTAGAAGACCACTCCTACGTCTTTAACGAATAAGCGATATTTCCCTAGAACCACAACTACCATACCATATTGATAACCATCCATGATGAGCCTTTTCACTGAATTGTAGTTGCTCTAAAAGAGTTTGAGAGGCTCAAATTATTCATTCACTTCATCATTAGTATTCAATGAATATTCATCTATGGATATATTTGTTGATTCGTTTCCTTTTAATGAATCATTTTCATGACTTCTGCAATTCCATGATGTATGCCAATTTTCTCGCAATTGTAGCATTCAACTTCACTTTTATTTTCATTCTTCTTTCTCATCCTCATCTTTGTAATAAATGCATTTTCTATTTGAGATTTTTCTTTTGTATCTCTGGTTTTAGTCTCCTTTCCTCTACGAAAAGTGTTGCAATTGTAGCGTCCAATTTTTGTGAAGACATTTGACTCAAAGTGACGACAACATTACTATAACTTGAAGGAAGATTATTAAGTAATATTTATTTAGCATCTTCATCCTCCACCTTAGCAACTTCTTCAGCTAATTGTCTTAGAGGAGACATTAAATTATTTACATGGCTGGACATAGATGTCTCCTCATTCATTTTAATTCTAAATAATTGCAACTTTATGGAAAATTTTGCATTTGTAGCTTTTACACCAAATAGTTGAGTCAAATTTCCCCACATTTCCTTAGATGATTTAGTGAGATCTACAAGATTTAATTGTGAATCTGAAAGAGAAAGTCCAATAATGGACTTACCTTTGTCATCTCTATTTTTCCATTCAATTAATTGTTTGACACATGTAGGTTCTACTTCTGGGCCATTCACTATGTCCCATAAAGTTTTCTTCATTAATTGCATTTGAATTTTTACTTTCCATGAGGGAAAGTTTAAGCCACTAAATTTTTCTAAAACCATGAATTCCATGATCAAAGAAGAAAATGAAATTTTAAACTTCAGCATAGCTGTACCTTTCTACAATTAAAAAAAAAATACTTCTACTGCTTTGTGAAAATCACATGCCACTTTCCCTTGTAGCTAGCTCATCCTCTAACAACTGATATGTCATGCATCTAGCATAAACACTCTTAAACAAACCCAGTCTTCCACGACCCATCACAAAACTCAACAATTCGCAGAGAGGGGACAAGAATACTTTTGAGCCATCAGATGGATAGAAGTGTAGACAACTCATCTTACTCAATTAAAAGGAGATGTCTCCACTGAAAAATTTCTTGTTTGATCCATGATGCACTTATGTCAAACTGTGTGACACAGTAATGTCAGCTTGTTGAACGAATCCATTACTACATTCATAAGATAAATAAATCTTGAATAGAGTATTCATAATGTTGGTCTCACCACATGACATTGGACTGCACCATGCATCAACTATTCAACGAACTAGAAAATAAACTCCATAGATCCAATCAACTCATACTCCAGCACTAAATAAAAAATCACATAGCTAAAAGCTTATGAAATCGCTCGCCACGATACATAGCTTTAAAACCTCTCGACTTAGGCTTTGATACCATGATAAAGAATGGTTGAGAGCACTCATATATTTCACACAAAGGTGTATGTGTCAACATACACATCATTTACATTCAGAGAATACTCTATAATATAGAGTTTGTGAGATTTAACATATTCATAGTTTAGAAGGAGAGGTTGAGATAATTTCTCAACCATCACCAACAACTCATAAACCAACATTACGAATATAGTGTGTAATCATTAACTCCAAGTATTATGCAGACAAATCTAGATGACTAACATTCGTGGAAGGTAGTATAGGATTGATCACAGAAGAAAGGAAAGTGTAGACAAGTAGATTTGACATTCTTGACATGGGAGAGGGTGGTAATGTTCAGACAAAGAGGTGAAAGGAGATTGATAACAAAATAGGTAAGGAATGTTTCAATTATATTGCTTTGACTTTGTTTTTCTTGTTTCGTTTCAGTTGCATCACCTTGACTTTGTTTTAAAAAATTGTAGTTAAAGAATGAAACAAGAATAATGAGGATGAAGAACAGTGTTTCGATTGGTGTACTTTATTTGCACATGCATATTATATCTAAACACAAAAATACAATTTCTCATAGACATTTTAATCCATCTCTACTCGATACTCACAAACAAGATTATGGAGTGGGACAAACATCATATGCTCTATGTATATATAGAATAAAATTTTCAAGGATTGAGAACAAAAGAATGTTTATACGTTTATTTGAGTATTTTCATTTTATTTTTCCTCAATAGTATCATGTCTCATTACATGTACTTTGTTGTCCCTTTTTTGTTTGTAAAGTATATATTTTTATGTACACAAATTTTTCTTTACATGAATTATTAATGGATATTTATTTATAGGTTTTCTAACTCTATGTGAGATAGATAACTTATTTTCGCTTTTATTTGAGTAAATTATAATTATTTATCACTTTTTTGATTAAAATTGATAATACATATAATAAAGTAATGTTTGTGTTTATAACTTATAGTAATTAGATTGTATTTTGATACATAATTGTTTGAATAAATACAATTTGTTAATGTTTTCAGCATTCTTCTGTTATTCTTTCACTAAGACTATAACCCATAGAACATCTATATAAAAAAATTTGTTGCTACTATTTTTTTTCATTTACTATTTATAAAATAGATAACCTTCTTCCATGATCCTTCAACTAACTCTATAGTTCAAACAACAACCGTATAAAATTGTTTTTGATACTATTTTTATTTTTCATTTATTATGTATAGAAAATCAAGAATTCATGATCATGGTTATCTATTTCTCTACACAAGAGTTTTAATAATAAAAATGACATTACCTAAAAAGAAAGTGTCACTATTATCTAAAATGATTATATTTTTGTTACGGGTATTTTAATGATTACTTAATAACATAACATCATCCACATAAATTAACAATAGAAGACTATAACTTCTTATATGCATAGTTCCTTTATTATTTATAATGCATATAGTTCCTTTATTATTTATAATTCATTTTTTAAACTAATTTATATGTAAGTCTAAAAAAAGAAGCAGACTAAAATTAATTTTTCATTTTTATTCTACTCTTGATTTTGAATGATCCTTCTAATTTGATCATTTGTTGGAATCCTTAATTTTACAATAAAGCTTTCATATAACTAGTCCCACTTTCTACATTATTTTTAACGTTATTAAACAATCTATGATAATTTTAAGAAAAACCAAAGAAACATTAATAAATATTGTTTCTTCATCTCTTTTGAAAACGTGGACAAGTTATGAGATGATCAATGGTTGAATGTTTAGGCAAAAAGAAACCCATGAAAAATCCCTCATTATTTGTATATTACTAGCCCATGCCTAGGGAAGAGTCTAGTATCATGTTAAGCGCCATGCCAAATTGATCAACACTTTGTAATTATGCATTGTACTAAGCAATTTGTAATTCAAATGAAACATTTGTTTAGTTGTATATGCACATAATTGAAATATGATTTGAAAAAATATGTTAGCTTCCACATATGAAAATATATCTTAATCTTCTCCATACTATACTAATATCAGTTTAAATATTTCATAGTATGCTTTATATGTATCGTGCTAACAACTTATAAATGAAAATTTCATAGGAACATAATCCTCTATTTCAATGGCATTGACACTGCTACCTTGCAACACTTGTTATTATTAGGTAGTACCTAATATTTTTTTATTTTATTTCTTTAAATATCTTTTATATTTTTTCTTTTTCTTTAAATGTTGATTATTCTATTATACACAACATTAAAATATTGTCTTTTGAATTTTTATTTAAATATAGATATCTATGAAGTTCATTTTGACATAAATTACTTAATATAGATTTTAAAATAGTTTATTTAAATCCTATACTAATATATTTTTGAAAAGAATAAGGTTTAAACATAAAGTGTAAGTGGAAAAATTGCAAGAGTGAGGTGTGAGTCAATCAAGTACCTCACCTTATGGGTCACCTATTATAATTGTTCCAGAGAAGGAGAGGGCTTGGTGAATGTCCATAAATAATATAGCATTAAACAATACTATGCTCAAGAAAATATACACCCTTTCTAGGATTAATGATATTTTAGATCATTTGCGAGAAGAAAAACACTTCACCAAAAAGGATTTAAAATCAGGGTATACTAGCTTGGACACAAAGAGGAAGACAACAAGAGTACCACCTTCAAAACAAGACAATGTATGTATGTGTGGTAGACATGCCAATTGGTCTATGCAATGCACCAACCACATCCATGAAAGTATTGAATGATATATTGCACCCATTTCTAGATTCATTTATTAATTTTTACTTGGATGATATATGATTTTATAGTTATACCTAGGAGGAGCACATCTCAGACTGGATGTAGGTGCTACAAACTTTGAAGAAGCACCAACTGCTATTAAATCTCGTGAAACGTGAGTTTTCACAATATTGATTCGTGAATTAGGATATGTGATTGTTGGATGGGAGCCTAAGATAGATCTTGCAATTATGGTAGCCATCACAATGCCCATTGCTTATAAATGTCTATGAAGTTAGTAGTTTCATTGGAGCAACATAGTCCCTAAGGTAATTCATAGCTTCATTTTCAGCAATAGCAACACTAGTTCATGCCATAATATGGAGTGGGGAAAGCTTGTAATGGAGCAAAAATCAACACAAGGTTTTTGATGAATTGACAGTAAAAATAAACCAAACAGTGATGCTAGCATTAGCAAACTTCTAGTAGCCCTTCAAATCTGAGATAAATGAATGTGGGTATTCCATTGCAATAGTCTTTATGCAAGAAGGAAAACATGTTTCCTACTATTTGAAGTACTTAATAATAAAATGCTCAACTACCATGCCTATAGCAAGGAATTATATAAACCTATAGCAAGTAGTTTTATGATCTAGTAGAAACTGTCAGAAATAAAAACACTATTTGATGGAGAAAGATACCAAACACTACAACAACTCTAGCTCTCGACTAAATTACAATAAACTAATCATTAAAATTAAATAAACTTCTTACCATAATTTCACTAGGTAGAAAATACAAAAAAATAACACAAAAAAATTATTAATCACTCACGAAAATAACTTATTATTTCTTAATTATGAACCCAATTTTTATAATAATATAAAAAAAATTGGGTAATAATTTATTGATACTGAAAAGCAACATATATAAATAATTGACATGAGATTCAAATTACATAACAAATAAAATATTAATTCTAACCTATTAAAATATGTTAGTGAGTATTTACACAATGCATTGGATGTGAAGAAAATCAATGATCAGAATGATCTGACTCTAATTTTTGAGGTCAGGTATATTCATTTTGGTTGAATAATAAAACGTTGTAAAATGGATTATTTAGGGTGTGAAAAAAATAAAGTGTAACAATAATGGTGGCCAACGTCTAGCGTAAATGTATTGATGTTGACTAGATAGATTATATTTCGAAATATGTCTTTAATATAATTACGTTGTAAGGCTTTCTTTCTCTTTGGGAGCAATTTCCCTCTCTTTGGTAAAATTTCTTTCCAGGTCACCTATCTTGTTGTGTATTATTGATTTTGGTGTTAAACAATTAAAATAACTTTAACCATGAGATTAAAAAAAATTATTGTAGTTATAATTGAAAAATGTAATCCAATCTAAAACATTAAAATGATATAATCACAAAACCTAATGTAACAAATGACAACCCCTCTTTCCAACTTATCTTGTGTACTGAAATTCTCGAAGAAGACTTATTGTACGAGAAACTACATATCCATATCCAGGAGTAACATCGCCTACACAGCCCTTCTAAGCCCCATTATATGTATCTTTCACTTTGAAACTATCACTGAGAAATAAATTTTCCTTGAAGTGGAAATGGAAAAGCAGTGTGGGTAGGTGGCTCTACTCATTCATTTTGCTTTGTGCCAATTCAGAACCCCTTCGCTTATTAATTTGACTGATGATGACCTCGAAAATAAGGGTAACAGTGATAGAATCGATCAGGAGCTAATGGACTCCATTATCGGTGCAGATACCCCATCGAAAAACGGTAATGTAGCCAAGTCCGTTATAAGACAGCGTGCAACAGACCCACTCAGCAGAACCCCTACGTTGGCTGATAATGACCTCGAAAATAATGGAAACGGTGATATAATTGAAGGTGAGCTTATTGACTCCATTAACGATGCAAACACCCCAGCGAGAATCTATAATTCAAAACGCTCCGGTAATATAATTGATCAGCAGTTAATGGGCCCCAGAAACGTTGCAGACATAACACAATCGAAAAACAATTCTGAACGCTGTGACAGTGAGCATATGGTCAATGCGGAAAGATGTGAGGATGAGGATATAGTCGCTGCGGAAGCCAGAACAGGTGGATGGGAGAACGCCGAGAGTCCCAGAAACGTTGCAGACACAACCCAATCGAAAAACGATATGCCAAAACGTTGTAACGGTGAGCATATGGTCAATGCTGTACGCTGTGATGGTGATGATATGGCCGCTGCGGAAGCCAGAGCAGGTAGATGGAAGAACGCCGAAAGTCCCAGTGAGCATATGGTCAATGCGGAAAGATGTGAGGATGAGGATATAGCCGCTGCGGAAGCCAGAACAGGTGGATGGGAGAACGCCGAGAGTCCCAGAAACGTTGCAGACATAACCCAATCGAAAAACGATATGTCAAAACGCTGTAACGGTGAGCATATGGTCAATGCTGTAAGCTGTGATGGTGATGATATGGCCGCTGCGGAAGCCAGAGCAGGTAGATGGAAGAACGCCGAGAGTCCCAGGTACGAATCCAATACGATACCTAATAAATCATTAATGCCTTTTACTAATAATTATAGTGATAACATAAGCATAGAGAGCAGATGCAATAAAACATTTTACAATAATAGTGCAGATAGTGTTAGTATAGATAATAACCTTAAGAGCTGTGGCGTGAACAATAAAAAAGTTGTCAACAATTCTGCTTATGAACTGAAAAAAGAAGAAGTAGATGTCCTAAATAAAGGTCTAAACTTTGCAGTAGCCCCCAACAAAATCCCCCATGAAGAAATCATTTGCAACCTTGAGGATGGTATTAAGACCCTAAATGATGATGACAAAGAGCTCATTAGGCAAGAGGTAGCTGTTATCCTTAGAAAAGCCAAACCCCCCAAAAGAAACCTAAACTCTGAACAGCTTAAAGCCCTAAATAGTCTTAGAAATAATAAGGACATTGTCATTTTAAAAGGCCGACAAAGGAGGCGCCACTGTCGTTATGAATCATGAAGATTATATTAACAAAATGAAAGACCACCTTTATAACAGTGGTAGCTACAAAAAGCTAGACAAAAACCCCATATCCAAAATCTCCAACCTCGTAAAGAAAGCCATCAAAGAAACCAGCCTTGATGATAAAATAAAAAAGAGATTAACCCCAAACTGTGAAGTCACCCCGAGGATCTATGGTGCCCCTAAAATTCATAAAAAAGATGTACCCCTTAGACCCATAGTCAACACCATAGGGTCCCCCACTTATGAGCTAGCCAAGTACGTCGCCGGCATTCTATCCCCGCTAGTTGGCAAGACTAGCTCTTACATCAAAGACTCCAATCAATTCATTAACCTCATCAAGAACACCAAGCTAGACCCAGGAGACAAAATCGTGAGTTTTGACGTAGTCCAGCTCTTCACCAAAATTCCCTTAGATGAAGCTATTCAGGTTGTTAAAGATGTAGCTGATCCCCAGACCGCAAAATTAGCCGAAATCTGTCTCCGCTCAACCTTCTTCTCCTTCCAGGGTGAAATATTTGAACAAACATCAGGTGTCGCTATGGGATCCCCTCTCTCACCTATCGTGGCAAACCTTTTCATGGAAAAATTCGAGAAGAAGGCACTCGATTCATATCCATTAAAACCCAAATCCTGGTATAGGTTTGTGGATGACACCAGTGTCAATTGGCCTCATGGTGAGAAAGAGCTTAGCAAATTCCTAAAACATCTCAATAGCCTGTCTGAAGACATCAAATTCACCATGGAAGTAGAAGAAAACAATTGCATTCCGTTCTTGGACATTCTCCTCATTAAAAAGAATGATGGTTCCATTGGTCACAGAGTTTTTAGGAAGAAAGCCCATACAGATAACTACCTTCATGCCGATTCTCATCACCACCCTGCCCAGAAAATGGGGGTGCTACAAACTCTCTTCACTAGAGCTTATAGAATCTCTGATAGTAACCATACCGAGGAAGAAATCTCTTACCTTAAAAGAACCTTTGCCAACCTAGGGTACAATAATAAAAACATATATAAAGCCATTCAAAAAGCCAAAACTGATAGCAATAAAAACAAAGCTAAAGACACCCCTACCTCCAATACCTACCTTCCTTACATCCAAGGAGTCACTGACAAAATAGCAAAAATCCTCAATAAGAAAAATATTAAGACTGCTTTCAAACCCCTGTCTACCATTAAGCAAAGAATGCGATCGGTTAAGGACACCCAAGAGCATCTTCAACAAAAAGGAGTTTATCTCATCAAGTGTTCTTGTGGAGATCAATACATCGGGGAAACTGGTAGATCCGTCAAGACTAGACTCAAAGAGCATAGTGCTGACATCCGTCACGAAAGAACCAAATCCTCAGCCCTAGCTGAGCATGTAGGTAAAACAAAACATCATATTTGCTTAGAAGACACCAAAGTCATTGCCAAGGTAGAAAACCAATTCAAACGTAAGGTTAGAGAAGCTATTGAAATCATTAAACATCCTAAAAACCTTAATAGGGATGATGGTATGGAAATTAGCAGAAATTGGAACCCCTTGCTCGCTCCCCCCCGAAATTAACCTTAGTAGCAATGTTGAAAATTCCTGTCCTGCCTCCTAGACTACCATAAAGCTTGCTGCTCTTTAGAGACCTAGGCTGGAATGAATTTCTAGGATAAAAAGAATCCTATTAATTTCTATAATATAAATAATAAGATTAATCATCTAAAAAGATTGTAATAAAAAAGATAATAACCCTTCATAATTATAACTATATATAAATAATATAAGCAATAATAAGATGAATATTAAAATAAGGATAACACAATCATCCTATAAAAATAAATATCAATTACAATAGATAATAATAATAAGTATATATAAAAACTCTAATAAATATCCTAGTAGATAACTTAAGGAGCATAAAAATAAGCCTCTATCTTTTAAATATATAGGTTTCCCTAGAATATCAACCTTCGTAGGTATTAGAGCTGATAGATAAATAAATAAAAGCTAAAAATATTAAAGAATTATTATTAAATAAACACATAAAACAATTAATTAACTTTTAATAGGAATATAAATAATTCTAGCATTAATAAACTAGAATCAACTAATAGGCATTAATAACAATTAAAAATTTTAAGTTCTAAGAAGACATAATAAATAAAGCAAATATGTGTGAACAATAACATAAATATCAAGTACTAACATAAAATAATAATTAATAAGAATTAATTTAATAACAATAAATAAGCATAAACAATAATTAATAAACATAAGCAAATAATTAATAAGTGCTATACATAAACATCAACAAATAAGCAATAATTTAATAATGAATTCATAATGATAAAACAAAACAATTAAATACCAATATTAATACAAAAAGTATAAATAACTATTTAGTGATTAGGTCATAAACAAAAATCTTATATGACAATAATAAATAATTAATTATTAATAACCAAACAAATCATAAACAAAAATTTAAATGACAATAATAAATAATTAATTATTAACAAGCAAACATAGAGTCGGCCATTTGTCTTCATTTCCTGCCTTTTTCTTATTTATACCTAACAATTTGCTTCTTTTCTCCTCGCACAATTTGTCCTGATGATGAGTCTAGTTGCAGACTCGAAACGTCGACAGCAAAACATGAACACTGTGGAAAATCCGAACTCCATTCAGAAATCACACCACAGTAATCTGCAATCCAAAACAATAATAATACTTTCTCACATTAGCTACTATATGCGATAAAGAAGGATATAGATCAAGGGGAACGAGGCTTCTTATTTTTGCTAATAATACTTTCTCAGATTAGCTACTATATGTGATTAAGAAGGATATAACTCAAGGGGAACTAGGCTTCCTATATTTGTTCCCCACCCTTAGTGTATTATTTCGATTGGGTTGTATAGTTGGCGGTTGTTGCCATTTAGATAAATGCATGATACAACTTAGCAAGTTCGTTCTTCTCATTGTAAGATGGAAACATTGTTTTACACTCACTATCTATTTAGTTTCTTTTAGACAGATTATTTGTGTCATTATTAGATATGACTTACTACCTTATGGAGAGCTTTTTACCACGATTGGATGAAATGTCCCTTAATCCAGTCATGCTGTAACACCTCAAATATAAAAAAAAAATCTCCTTATTTAACATAATTAACTTCTAACCTTAACTTAATCAATGCACAATGTATTAATTGGTTAAAGGGGTCATTTGTGACACCAAGGTATGGCACAGATTAAGGATTTAATTAAATAACATACAGATTTCATCTGCACATCTACCTATCTAGATTCATGGATGCGTTCCACCTGTTCACACCTCGGTCGAGGTGATGAATCCTCTACTTGGGTGTGATTAATGCAGAGGTGAAAGGCTGAATGTTGCATCCAGTCATTGTAGGTGGATCAAACATGGGAACTTAACCCAAAATGAAACATTAACCATACCTTTCCATCTCATTTCGTGCTACCTATGATGATAGAGTGAAGCTTTGACAAGTAGGGTAAGAAGCAATGAATGAGGGTTTTACCTCTACCTATAAATTTGATCTTACGGCTTTGGAAACAAGTTCTTGTCACCTTCAGGTAGGCAACAACAAGGAGGTAACCCAACCAGATATAATCTTTGTCTAGAAATGCAGCTACCCTCACTTTTTCTTAGTTGATTCCTCCCTTGACCCCAATGGCGGAACATAGATATCATTCTACCATAGAGACTAGGTTTGTTCTACTCTGGGACACCCTCTCTTGTTTCTATTTTCCCTTCTGGCACCTCAGGATGATAATTTGTTGCTGGTTTTTAGCTATGCGGTGCTCCAACTATGGCATTGTTCGTCTCAGGTATTGAAATCTCTAACATAGTTTTATTTAAACATTTTCCGCAGGTTAATCTGCCCGAAAGCTACCTCGAATGAGTTTTCTTGATGGTTTTACAAGTAATAGTTCAACCCTAACTCTGGATTTAAAGGGCCTTCGAGGAGGAACTAAACATGAGCTAAATTTCTTTGTAATCTACAGGTTCGTTAAATTCCCCAAGTCAACAATCTGCTTGTCTAATATACTAGGTTCAACTACACGATGAGGGTGGGAGGGTTTGCTAGCTCTCGGCACAGCCAAACCCTCACCATAACCCAAAATCCACAAGTGTATTAGGAAATGGAGGATATATCAATTAATTGAATCCCGATTGGGTTCATAGTTGACTGCCGGGACTTTATTGAGATTTTCTGAATGGTTTTTCAGACTGCAATTAATTATGGACGCTACATACACTGTCAGTTGTGACCCTGTTTATTTCTATAATTGTGTTAAATGTTTGTTGGGTTATGGGAAATCTCTGTCAAGTTTCGTTCCTTGCCATGGCATACTAGGTATGTGAACATATTTGCTAAAGTTCGAATGTTTCCTATATAATGAACGGAATGATTAAATAGAGAGTTGAAAATAGAGGAATACTTAATATTTGGTTTAGTTCTTGAAATTCTCATTTTATATAGTATTGTTCTTACTCATGATTTCCAATGGTGATACCTGTTCGTGAATAGAAATAATTCCATAATGAAGAGTCTTGCATGCATGCAAAATCTTGATTTTATGCATAGTAATAAGACAGACATGTATATTGAATCATGAATGTATGTTAAGTCTGGACATATATGTATATATAATCTTGTTTCGATCCTATTTTACGACGAAAGGAATTCATGCATGAGTTTGCAGACCCTTCTCATTTAGGAAGTAACAAATACTTTGTTTGCTTCTTCCTTGGTAAATCAATATTATTTGTACAGATAGTTTAGATTATTTCCATTCCAGAATATTCACAGTTAGCAGGGTATAAGTAGGGATTATAACTCTACTATCAATATATTTGTTTTTAATACAACAAGTATTAGTTAGGTTTATAACACTATAATACTTTTGGGTTTAGATTTAATCATAATGTATAACTACAAAAATACTATGACATCCATTTTCTTCTCTATGATGACTATATATGGCATACAAACATTACCCATAATTATTAGTATCTAGCTTAAGAGAAGAAAATGAGACCATTATTCCTAATACACACCATTTAGCTGTCAGTAATAATTAAAATTCCTTGAGTACCTATCTGTCCCTTGTTATTTATTTTGTGCAATTCAATAATCTTTTTGGAAGGTCTCACCACCCCACCATGGATCTGGCAATCACGTCCAAGGTCCCCCACCGAGCACTTCCTACTCCTAATAGTTGGAATAAAGAAAGTTGGGTATCTTTGGTGTCAGGACTACTGTTAAGCCTCAAGTTGCATACCTACTTGATTGTTTTCCATAAATTAAATGTTCCCACTGGTATCACAACCCAGCTCAGGGAAAACTTTCTGCAGCCCTTTGTTGCCTTTTCGTTTTCACTTTTGGAGAAAAGTGGTGGGAACTGTTCCAAGAGTTGTTATAACTATTTTGTATTTAGTCTTTTCCTTTATTAATCCTGTTTAATTTTTCTAAACAAAATGTCATGATACTTGGCTTTTCCAACCTTAACTTCTTTTAACAACATGTTAAGTGAATTGAAAAGTTTCTAAGTTCTGCATAACTTGGTAAAATTAAAAGTAAATATGAGGAAACATAAGGGTGTTACAACTATCCCCCCTTATGAGGAACACCGTCTTTAGTGTTCTTCTAAGAAAATAATGACAGATAGGCCTGCAACATGACCTCTTGCTCTTCCTAAGTGGCCTGCTCCAGGCCAAAGTGCGTCAATTTCACTTTAACCTGGGGGATGGTGCGCTTCTACAAGGTGGTTTCTCTCTGATATATAATACGAAGAGGCTCTGCTAGGAACACTCCCTCGAGCTTGATCTATACAAATCATAATTGATAGCTAGAATTTCCTCAAACAACAATTTCGACTTCATATATTCATTTGTTCCTATTACCTGTAACCTTTCCCAGTTAATTATATGATGAGGGTTGTATACATACTTTTTTAGCAAGGATATATGGAAGACATTGTTAACCCAGATGTGGCGTAGAAGTGCTAATTTATATGCCACTATTCCAATTCATTCTAGTCTTTGGAACGGTCCACAATACTGTGGTGCCAGCTTGGCCCAACCTTTCCATCGTAAATTGCTTTTTCGAGGTTTAACTTTCAAGTATACATGATCCACTATCTGGAACTCTTTTGAGTCCTCTTCTTATCTGCATAAATGTTTTTCCTATCTTGCACGACCTTTAAGTTCTGGCGAACCTTTTTCACTGTGGCCTCCATTTCAGCTAACATATCCAGACCCAGTGCCAATTTATTAATCGGGTTATTCCACTCGGTGGGTACCCGACACTTCCTTCCATACAGTACCTCAAAATGACTCATGCCCAACGACTCATGATGGCCATTGTTATATGCGAACTCGATAAATGGAGTTAATCCTCCCACCTATGGGGTTGCTACATAACAAACATTCTTAACATATCTTTGTGGACTTGGTTTACTCATTCCGTTTAGTGATCCGTTTGCGGATGGTAAGTGGAACTAAATTGAATTTGAGTACCCAACCCAACAAAAAGGATTTTCCAAAAAGCGGATGTCAATTTCACATCTCTGTCAGAAATCACAACCCAAGGTATCCTTATCCTTATTGGTAGTGATCCCAACTATATAAGCCACGTGAAGTCCAACCTTAAAAATAAGTTTGAAATGGTAGACTTAGGACACTTGCATCATTTTCTTGGTCTTCAAGTCTTGCAATCCAAGGAAGGTGTCTCCCTTTCCTAGACCAAGTATGCATGTGATTTTCTATGCCATTTTCACATGGAAGACTGTAAGCCAGGCCCTTCCCCCTTTCAGTCTAGAGCCAAACTTTCAGTCACTTGTACTTGCCCTAAAGTTGATGCTACCTTATACCATCAACTTGTAGGAAAACTTTTGTATCTGACTCATACCCGTCCTAACCTTTCCTTTGATGTTTGCCTTATTGCTCGATTTATGCAAAACCCACATGAGAGTCATTGGAAAGCAGCTATAAGAATAATTTATTATGTTTGAGGTACAATTCAGTTTGGGATTCATTACAGTGCAAAAGCATCTCCTCTATTGGTTGGTTTCACTAATTCTGATTGGGCTGGTGACCCTGATGATCGGAAGTCTACTACAGATTATGTATTCACTCCTGGTTCAGGACCTATTACACGGGCATGCAAGAAACAAAGTGTCATTTCTCTTTCTTCAGTAGAAGCAGAGTGTTGTGGTGTCGTAGAAGCTAGTAAGGAACCCCTATGGCTTCGTCAGATCCTGCCAGAGTTTGGCTTTTAGCAGTAGCATCCAACTACACTTTGGTGTGATAATGAAAGTGTCATTCAACTATGCAAATGACCGTCCATGCTCTTTAAATAGAGATCATGGACCAATCGGGTGTTAAGCCATAGATCAACTGTCAGTAATACCAAGGAGAGAATGAACTGTCGGATCACTACATATCGTGACTGTCAGATTGTAAGTTACAAAAGTGCATAGCAAAGAAACACACTTTACCTAACTCTACACTAGACCATGTTATACTTAACTATTTCCTATGTGTTGAAATATCCTAACAAATGTGGCTTCTAATTTCTTCATTTTCCATTATTTTCTTTAATTTTTCCTCCTCACATGCAACCTTTGGCCTTTCACCTCCATTTTCTCATAATTTACATTATTTTCATAAATAAATGTTCCAAAAATGCCATTTTTCCTTTCCAAATCCTTAGCCATTTCCTTTGCCAATTTCCTTAGCCATTAACAACCACAATTGATCCCCATCACTATGCTTTTTCCCCAACATTGAGCTTGGAATAAGTTTCCCATCAACCATGTTTATTATTTTTTCTTTATTAACTTTTATTACATGGAATTTTAATGAGGGTTGTTACAAGAAGAACTTACCTATTGAAGATTCGAGATGGGAGGATGAGAATTTTATACAGAAGCATCCATAACTACACAAGCATCGAGGGCAACACTTTTTGGAAGGAGAGGGGCATGTCATGTCCCTATAATACTAGTGTAGTCCCTTCATTGTTATTGTTGTGCCCATGTAGTCCCCAAATTGTTATTATTATGCCCCATAGAAACCCACTATTGTTATTGTTGTGCCATTACATTATTATTATTATGTCGACTTTGATTATAATGTGACCACTTAGACTCCTATATATAGAAATGAGGTTTTGTCATTTTAATCATAAAATAATTGTTCATTTGCGTAATGTGAAGGGGGTTTCCCCCTCGAGGAGGCTAATTTCTAAATCGTTGATCTATCTTTTCTTTATTTTGTTAGTTGGTTGCATAACATACAAGCTTTGTATGAGTGGTTAGTCATTCTATTTGTTCCAGACACTTCACCAACTCAATTCATGAGACTAAGGAATGATGTATTGCACAATTATCTAGACTCATTTATTATTGTTATGTAGATGATATATTAGTTTAGAGTGCTACTTGGGGGAGCACATCTCACACTTGATGTAGGTGCTAAAGACTTTTATTAAGCACCACCACCTCTTAAGAAATCCCACTAGATGTGATTTTGAATGGCAATGATTGGTGTATTTAAGTTATATTATTAGTGGAAGGAACCTTAAGTTAGATCTTGCGAAGATAAAGGCCATCATGAACTGGTCATTTCCTACAAATTTCTTTGAAGTTACGAGATGAATTGGAGTAGTAGAACACCTGCAATAATTATATCTTCATTTTCAGTAGTATTTATGCAAGTCCATGGAATAATATTATATTGCAAGGGCTCCATGCAATAATATTATTTCACAAGAGCTTCTAGTGGAAGAAAGGTTGCCATAATTCTTTTTATGAGTTGAAGAGAAAAAATAGCCAAGCAGTAGTTCTCATGTTACTAAACTTGTTGTATCCCTTCAAAGTAGTGGAAACAACATATTCATATGCTATGGGAGTAGTCTTGATTCAAGGAAAAAGAACTATGTGTTACCATTTTGAGGTATTCAATAGGAGAATACTCAATTACCTTACCTATGATAAGAAACTCTATTCTTTTCTAAAAGTTATCAAAAAATGGAAACACTATTTAATAAGAAACTAAACCATCATCCACTCAAATTACCAACCACTATAGAAGTTGCAAACCTAAAACAAATTATAAGAAACTAAACACTAAAACTAGATAGAGTTCTAGCAAAATCAAACACAAAATGAACAATACAAACAAATTATAATTAAATAATTATTATAAGAAGTTATTTATTTATTATTATTAAAACAATATTTATAATAATATAATCAAATTTGGTCCGTAAATTATTGATAATTATAATTGATGTATGATTTTGAAAACTACTAAAATATAGAAAAGAAAGATAAATGCTAAACTATGTATTATTTACATAAATGCACATTTACATTTGTACTCCTACTTGTTAAAGTGTCAAACAACACTTGCAAAAATATAAAAAAATCATGGTTTGAATATTTCAAGTGTATCAAAAAATTATGGTAGAAAAATCAGAAGTAGTTATCCACATGACGTTGTATTATGCAAACTTTGCAATAAGACCTTCAAATTAATGTTTGAAAAATATGTTTTTCAATATATAAAAAAATAAATATTTGTTTTTCAAATTTAAATATTACAATTTACATTTGTGAACAATAAACTAATAGTGATCCATGTGTAAAGACTTAGCATAGAATAGTAACACCATATATAAACAAGTGTTGCAAAACAAGTGTTGCAAGACAAAGTAGTTCATGTCATTGAAAAAGATGGAAATGCAAATTAATAATGGTTAAGAATAAACTAATTACTATAGTTTTAAATTCTATAATTACTAATAATGATGCAAATGAATGTTTTACAATAAAAACATTACTTAATAGTTTCTTGCTTATTTTGTTAAATACAACCATAAAAAATAATTCAACATCAAAATTCACACTTTAACCGTAATAAAATTATATTTCTAACTTTTATCTATAATTTAAAAAAAAAAATCAAAACAAACTATAAAATAAAATAGCATATAATTCAAAACAAATTATGCTAATCAACTTAGCGTAACATTAGCTAAATTCACAGGCTGAGAGGATGTATTTAATTCATGATTATTATGTTGACAAGTTGAATTCACATGCTCGGGTTGATGTGTTTAGCAAAATTATTTGTATGCTAGCATACAAATTATGATTATCATGTTTATAGGTTATATTGAACGCTGTTCGTTAAACAAAAAGTAATGCAATTTCTTAGGGTTGTAAACAAATACATATTTTAGTTTTATCTATTTAATATATTCACTTTCATTCGCACTCTTCTTCTGCACTGTTACATACAAATTATATCTATATATATATATATAATAATATATATTAATATATAATATTATAAATATATATAAATAAATAATAAATAAAGATAATATTATATATAAACATCAAACCAACATTATGGTTGCCAGGAACCCGATGCGACTAAATTTCATTTTGCAATTACCTAGTTTTGTATTGTAATTGCAATACTATACGACATAAAAACAATTACTGCAAATAACTAGTAATTGTGTACGACACCACACAAAAAAATAATTATTGCAAACTAGTAATTACAATACCATAATAGAACATATTATTCCCAACTATACAAGCATAACATACATTTAGACGGTACATATATAAACACTGTATATATCATATATTGATTCAAGAAGTTGGAGATAATAGTGACAGGAGTAGGCTCTTAGCGCCATTTAGATCTAGTAGTTTCACTGTAAAGCCGGTATACCATGCCAAAAACGAAGACAGAATTAAGGACTGAATTTAACCATGCCAACTATGAAATGTATATTTTTGTATTGAGGGAAACAAGAAACACATTAATTCTGAAGTATGAGAGAAATCGAGGGCCATCCTTCTCTAAATTACAGATTTTAGAAATTTTCAAAAAATTGATGAATAAAAGGAGAGTGGGACAAAGTTGAAGTTAAATATTTAAAATATTTTAGAATTTTTCAAAAAGTTTATGAATAAAAGGAGAGTGAAAAAATGTTGAAATTAAATAAGTAAAATATTCCAGAAATTTGAAGAATAAAAAGAGAGTAAAACAAAGGTGAAGTTAACTGTTTAACTTTCTTTTTCAAATTTCTAAAATATTTTGGAAACTGCAATCTGGTCAATAGAAATAATACCAATCACAAACCGTAAGCCTCTGTGGTTCTGTTTCGTGAAAATTTTCCAAACCAAAAAGACTTGGTATTGATGTTACGCCCTAGGTGGAACACGGTTCTCCACCCATTCTCTTGATTTCGTGGAGTAGCTGTTCAATTCATTCATACACCAAACATCATTTCATCTGGTTCCTATTTACCATTGCATCAACCCAATAAATTCAGAAGAAAAAAAGTGCATACATAGTTATGTGGCTTTGAAAATTTCATTCATACACGAAAGATCATTTCATCCGGTTCCTATTTACCAATGCATCAACCCAATAAATTCAAAACGAAAAGAGTGCATACATAGTTATGTGGCTTTGACACATGCTTCATATTCTTGAAATAATTTTAAAAGCAAAATTCTGCATTTGATCAGGTAACTTTATATACATACTGACCAAAGAACGATGAAGGAAAGGAACCAGAAACTCCAATGTATTATTGGAGAGATGAGAGCTCGACAGGGATTTAATGGATTTAATGGATTTTTCATAATAATTAAAACTTCTTTTCATAATAATTAAAATTTCTCGGGTAGAACTGGAAATAATGACTAGATTAATGACAGGAAGTTGCATAAACTTTTTGGGGTGGAAACTAAAACATTTTGGGTAGAACTAGAAATAATGACTAGATTAATGGCAGGAAGTTGCATAAACTTTTTGGGGTGGAAACTAAAACTTTTTGGGTAGAACTGGAATAATGATTAGATTAATGATAATGATGGAAGCTGCAGAAACTTGAGAGGTGGAATAAAATGTAGCTGAAAACTCAATTAACGGGTAGCGAAAAGAAAATCAATGCCTCTATTCATGTTTTTTGACGGAGACTAATTTAAAAGAGTTTCAAATTACTTAGGTAATATAAATTTAAATCTTTAAATCTGAGCTATATGATTTATAGCTTTAAATCTGACGAATTATAATATCATAGTCAATATGCATTGTTGTAAAAATATTCACAACTCATTGGAATACAAATATAAGGAACCATTAGGAGAACTAGTTATAAAGTTAAATGTAACAATAATACTTCTAATTTATAAAGTCGGGTATATTAATTTCGAATGAATAACACAGATATGTAAAATTGATATTTATCCTAAAATAAAATTAAGTGTAACAATGATGGTTGGTTCTCCAGCATGGAGTGCATTGATCAGATTGATTATATTCAAAAATATGAACAATATTTTAGATAATGGACGAAACATTATATATATAGTTTAACAAGTAATTAAGCATATAGTTTAATTAACAGATGAAATGATGTTTTTTTTGTATTTTTTTGGTTAATTTTATTCAAAATTGGGTAAATATTTTAAAAAATCATTAGTTTAAATTGTTTAATCTACAAAATTTAAATTTTCAACAAAAGAATTTTGCTAAAATCAAATTTAATAGATAAAGTGTAATGTAAATACAAAACCCAATCTACTCAAATAATATGAACCAAATTACAACCAAGCGAGAGAGCGAGTCATTTTCTATATTATTATTAAACTAACCCATTAACTGAATGAAAAAAAAAAAAAAATATTCAATTCCTTACAGTTCCACAAATAACTACAGAATAAACTCTAAACAACTTAAATTATCCATAAAATATCATATTCCTACGTAAAAGAAATAATAATAATAAATTTGATATCAATGCTAACATAGAAAGGTGTAACTTTCGTAAATAACTCAAAGGATTTAATGAGGAAAATTATTATTGTCTTGAAAAAAATGAATATCTGAAAATTTAACATGGCATATAGAATTTGGGACCGCACTTTAATAAAGAATCTTATTGACTTTGGGATATATAATTTGGCGAGAAAGGGAGAGACTGCATCACAGCACTATGCGAAATTTTAATTTGAAAAGTCTAATATTTTATGTTTTTATATTTTCTTTTGTCAATGATTTATCGCACAAAATATTTTGGTTATTATATTTATTATTTAATAATTTTTTTTAAATGTATGTAATAATTGAAAATTCCGATGAATATATTGTGTAAATTTATAAGTTTAGATATATAATTTTATAATAATTTTGTTAATTAAAAAATATCATTCAAAAATATATTTAAAAAATGATAAAAAAAATACAACTTTTACATTACTCTATTTTAATTTATCCTTAATTTCGTACACTAATCTTATTATTCTTATTCTTAAAATAAAATCAATTAACTCATCTATTATTTAAATGATTTGCTTATATGACTATAGTGAATCTACCTCTTAAGTTAGATGATTTATATTTAAATAGTGTAAGTGAAATGCAAATATTCAGTATATAATTAAAAATTAAGGTTTAATTAATGAATGTTTATAAAGAATTATGATAAATTATGATATGTTAATTTTTTTTATAGGTTTATGTATATAATGATCTGAGCAAAACGAAAAACATAATATTATAATAATCACAAAAACATTTAAGTAACTAAAAGGAACATAGGGTTAAGGTTAAATGGGTGAATTGACTTGATATTAGTCTTTTGAAGTACACAATTTCTTGTATATGGATATTTAATAATGTTTTTCATCACCCTTAAATTGGTTGGCTTTGTGGATGTTTCCGTCTCTTTCTTAGGAATATTGTACTTAAATATTTTTATTTACTTCTATTGATTTTAATAATTGTTTTTTTTAAATCCTCTAAGAAATCATTAATGATTTGCTAGCTAGCTACAACTTATACCTTTTAATGAATCAAAGTTCTTTTTCTTGTGTTGGATCCAACTACCTTGTTGAAAAAAACCTATATCTAGATAAAGGTACTTTGTGAGCCAAATCTTAAAGATTTAGATTTAGAAAGATTGGATGCAAGAAAATGAACAAGAGAGTAAACAAGGAAGGTTTTTATGAATTTCAAAAAAGGAATATTGATAAACATACACCATAAATAAACCATAAACATATGAAAGTCATTTAGAGAGGAATGATTTTATTAATATGAAATGAATCCATGAAATGTGTCCAATTTAGAGCCTCTCATTCCCTACCTTAACACTCTTTTTATCATCCTTTTTATATAGTGGATTCTTAATGAGATCAACTTTGATTAAGCATTCCTCCAACTTAAACTTTGATTTCAAGCTAGACAAGGAAAATTGGACCATTAATATAAAACCTAACCTACCATTGGAACTAGAAGGATTCAACTTCAACAAATACATAGGCCTTATAAAGGCGATTTTCTTTTCCATTCGTAGAGGTGTGTGAACAAACTTTGCTATATTATTGAAGAGAAATTAGTCAAAAGATCCTAATCTCAATAGAGCTCATAAATATGTTTAATTATTGAAAATCCCACGCCCTAAGGCATATATCATCAATTAATTGAGCTAGTAGTAAGACATTCACATTAGTCAATAATACATGCTACCTTATGGCATGAACGTTTTCAAAGATAAAGCAATATGTGATGCTGCCTCACTTAAAGTTTGTGATGTTCTTTTAAGACAACCATATATGTAGAATCATCTTTGTTTACAACTCTAACCCATATAATGTCATTGCTGGTTTTTGAAGTCAACTCTACATAGTACCAAAGAAAATGTCAACTACTATAACTTCTTTCATCTCAATAAAGCAATATAAAAAGGTAACTATTTAAATCTAAAAATTTATCCTATTCATAATTATAATCATATCATATCATGTTATAGTTTCAAAATGAAATCTAAATTTAAATCTCGTAATTAGACAATGAATCATTTTTTATCAAATACTTTGATAAAAATACCTCATACAAATTAATGCTCATATCTACTTTTATATAAAATGTTGTAAATTTGTGATCAACCTTATTTTCCATTAATTGAAATAAGTATCAATGAATTTAAAATATGCATTATTATTTATTTATGCTATTATATATAAACAAAATAAATTTTGTTTATAGGTAAAGTGCGCATGTAATTACTGCGTAAATCTTTGGATGAAAAATAATAGTTTGCAACATTGATCAACCATTGGAAAAATTAACCATAAACATGGAACAATAAATCCAACCAACAAGTGGGAAAAAACACGTCACTGAATCTTCCAAAATTTCCATCACCCCAATCTTAGATAACGAATGATCTGCCTAAAACAATTCGAGAGTGATCTAGAAACATTATTGTCCTTATCCTTTGAAAGAATTCCTTTACCCGCTACTGAAGACGACGCAAGATCCACGGCGTAGTGAGAAAGCTCTCTGTGATGGCATGGTTATGTATCAGCAAATCCCATGTGTTATGCCCATGCGACTTGAGCACTATACTCTTTGTGCCTAAGGAAGACATATGGCGACATGCTTTTGTATATGCCCTTTCCCATAAGAATTAAAACTACGATAATTGGCATCGATTTAATATGACCAGAGACGGAACATGTTTCATTAATTAAGGTAGAGACTGTTGCAAAATCAACTTTTCTTGTACGAAGGTACGACCAAGACAACAGTATTTCTACTCCAAGAACAGACTCTACACAGCTCCATCCTCCAATGAAAAGTTTCCTCAACCTATCGTTAGATATGAGTGAAAACATTATTCCCGACTGTAAGAACTTCAGTCTCAGTAACACCATTCAAAAGTTGACAAAGTGAACAATCCACACCATTTACTGCTTATATTCTCATAATTTGTGGCATGACACACGTTAAAGAAAAGAAAAAGAACACATCCTTGCATGGGAAAAACAAATTTCGAATGGCCATTTATAGGCGAACATAATAAACGTACAGCACGGCTAATTTTTCTCAACACATCCTTTAATCGATATTGAAAATAGCTACAATATAATGAGACACACAATCAAGAGAAATATAAAAGTTGGTCCATGCAATAAACACCATATACATATACACTGAAGAATGAAGATTATCTGTCAATAAGTCTCTCATCTTCTTAGGTGAACAAGCCATCATTCAATACGTCAATTGATTCAGTGATCGAACATTATTTTACCTTTACATATGTCGAAAGGATATAAAGCTTGGACGTCATTAAATTCTGATATCTTGATGTAATCTTGATGGATGGTCAAATGGAAGCATTATAACACTTAACCAATAATGCTCTCATTCATCCACCAAAATCAAACTTAACCATGTCATGGACAGAGGGTTTAACTCCCTTGAAGCATGGCCGTGTTAGATTTTAGGTTTTTGTGTACTCAAGATTGGTCATTTAACACCTTATTTGTTATCAAAAACCTGAATTCAAAATCATTAAGTTTATTAAGAAAGTAAGAAATGAATTATTAAACTCATGGTATAAGTTCTTTATTTTATCATTCCTCAATATGTAGTATGAGAAAAACTAAATATAAGACAAAATCATGATTAAAACCATTATGTACTAAATACAGACATTTGAAAATAACATTTAAGAACAATCATACTAGTTCTATAACAATTTATGCATAAGAATAAAAACTTGTTGTGGGTATTAGTGATTCTATAACAATTTATGCATAAGAATAAAAAATTGTTGTGGGTATCACTGAAATCACTAGCACCTTTCTTTAAGAAGGCTAAGGCTAATGCAAGTAAGATACAATGTTTAAACACATTTAAATCAATCATTACACATAACAAAATTATTAGTAAGTGTTATTCATCATTTCTTACACTTAGATCCCATTAAACCCTCATTTCCCTCCTCAATGCCTAGGAAAACACCAAAAGGAGGCTAACTAGGTCATCGAAGGACATGATTATGGGCCCTATAAGGAAAATCAACATTCATATTAAGAATATCTCTGGGCTTCACATGGACATATGAGAAGTAGTGTACTGTAGTCCACCATTACCTTTAGGAGTGTAACATTCATATCCCAAACCACTCAAAAGACTGAAATTTTTAGGCTTGCAAACGCTATGGGAGATATTGCATGGTATGCCATAATTGGGGAGTATGTTAAATAATAAATTGATCACCAAGAATCCTTCTTGAAAAATGTTAAAACAGGTAGCTGTAGAAATTTTGAATAATTTAACACATATTCAACAGAGATTATCCTGATCATGTACTATTGCGGAAAACATACACAATACATAAGCTCCTCTACGTTGATCATCAATATAGCAGCATCAATAACAATAAAACATCAAGAGCATTCACACATTAACACAGTATGTATCCCGGGGAAAGCATCTCGCTAAAAACCCCAACTATCTGTATAATAATGATTGAGTCATGTAACATTACACAGCATAATACTTCTCACAAGTATCTCCACCTCTGTTACACACAATACAGCTCAGATCCGAATCAATCACTGGCTCAAATCTCCTTCGCTGCTTGCCTGCCTCCGCTGCTCAATACCTGCTCAAGGACTGATGATAATTCCAAGGCAACCACGTATTTACTTGGCAAAATCATGTGAGCACAAGCTACAATGTGGGCAAATACGTGGGAAAACTCATTGGCATACTCAATCCCTTGATTGTGCAAGATCTGATGCACAACTATAGTCACAACTATAGTCACAACTGATAGCAATCTGATTCTCTAACACCTGTCCCTGCTGAACTGAACATGCACTGACATGCAACTGAGTTAACTGATGTATTCATTAGTTGTATTATGAGTTAATAACTTGTGAATTAATTAATAACTAATTCACCCAACTCATCTCTAGTCTATTTGCCAGTTAGACTAAATACAACCAGTTTAACAAAGCTAAACTGAACACAACTCCATCAACTGCACCTCCAGTCCACTAAACTAAACTCACTTGAGTTCTAACTGAAGTCCTGCATGCAAATATTAGTCATCCCATAGGTAACCACGTATTTCCTTCTGGGATCTGCATGTACCACATCCGTAGCTCATCCTGAAGTGCTCCAAGAGAATAAGACAAAGTTTATAGTCTAAATATTATTATGAGCTAATAATATTTGACTGTTCTATATTTAGACTGAGAAGTCACTCCGCTGTGGTGTCACTCCGCTGTGGTCTAAAAATAGAAGTCCATCTATTTTTTCCAACTTGATCAATCATCCATAAACAGAAACCTGCAATCCATAGACATGATCCATATGTCTAAAAATAGACTTGCGCCAAAAATAGCCTGCGGGCCCACTTAGTGAAGGCGACTCTTTTCACTAAGCTCCATCATCTTGTTGAAATCTCAACACTCCCTCTAGACAAGATATGGATTATTAGAAACCCCTATCCTGCCTTGGTGGTACTTGAATTTGCTCCTGGTGTGAGCCTTCGTCAGAATATCAGCATCCTGATCCTCCGTTGGAATGTACGAAAGTAACATGATCCTCCGCTGCACACAATCTCTGATATGATGGTACATGATGCCCTTTTTGCCATATACTCGGCCTCTTGAGCTCCCTGCCCAATCTGCATCCATGAAGCCACATAGCTTCACCTCATCCAATACATATCCTGATGTGCCTCTCTTGAGCCTGCACACATGCGACTCCACCAACTGCTGGCAACCAGTGGCATCCACTACCTCCGCTGAAGTAGCATCCTCCTTCCTCCAATCTCTAGGAAGGAACACTCTTCACATCCATCTAATGAATGTGCCATCCCATCTGCGCTGAGAGAGCAAGAGTCGTCCGTATGGAAGAATACCTTGCGACAGGTGCAAAGGTCTCCTCATAATCGATCCCCTCAATCTGTGAAAAGCCTCGGGCAACAAATCTTGCCTTGTACTTCTCCACACTCCGTCAGCTGCCTGCTTAACTTTGTAGATCCATCTCGAACCCCCCACTGATTTCCTTTCCGGTCTAGGAACAATCTCCCATGCACTGTTTCTGACAATAGAATCATACTCTTCCACCATGGCGTCTACCCATGCGGGATCCTCCACAGCTTCCTCGAAAGAGGATGGCTCAGTCACAATACACTTGCTCATAAGAGCCATGTATCCAGTGTACCGATCAGGTGACTGTCTCTGCCTGCGTTTGGCTGTAGGTGGTCCTACAACTTTCTCTGCATCTTGAGCCAGTCGCTCAGCTTCTGTCAAGCGCTTTCGCCCTCTGATGGTTGGCGCTGCATGAGTGGTTTCTTCCACTCCATGAACCTCGTCCTGTGGCTGATCCACGTCCTGAAGCTCATCCTTAGGAACTAATAGCTCCTCATCTGCATGCAAGTGTAGCTCCCTCTCAAGCGAACACTTCATGGCTTTCTCCTCCTGAATTTTTATATCCCGTCGCACAACAGTTTTATCACTGTCTGGCAAATACACACGATAGTTGCGGGGCATATCAGTGTACCCCACAAATATCCCAACCTCTGCAGTCGGCTCCAACTTCTTTCTGGCATCCTTCATCACATGCATGTGAACGTTAGCACCAAAAATCCTCAAATGAGAAAGATCAGGCTTCTTACTAGAATAAGTCTCCTCAGATGTACTCATGCCAAGTATCCTATGAGGACAACGGTTCTGCACATAAACTGTTGTATTGCATGCTTCCGCCCACAAGTGAAGGG